>JASTWF010000221.1:0-295000 GCA_030390025.1 Squalus acanthias
TCTCCCCAGTCTCTCTCACCCTCCCCCCAGTCTCTCTCTCTCTCCCCAGTCTCTCTCTCTCCCCAGTCTCTCTCTCTCTCCCCAGCCTCTCTCTCTCCCCAGTCTCTCTCTCTCTCTCCCCAGCCTCTCTCTCTCTCCCTCTCCCCCAGTATCTCTCTCTCTCCCCCAGTCCCTCTCTCTCCCCAGTCTCTCTCTCTCCCCAGTCTCTCTCTCTCTCTCTCTCACCCCCCATCTCTCTCTCCCCAGTCTCTCTCTCTCCCCAGTCTCTCTTTCTCCCTCTCTCTCTCTCTCCCCCAGTCTCTCACTCTCCCCAGTCTCTCTCTCTCCCCCAGTCTCTCTCTCTCTCTCCCCCAGTCTCTCTCTCTCTCTCTGTCTCTCTCTCTCTCTCTCTATTTCTCTCTGTCTCTCTCTCTGTCTCTCTCTCACCCCAGTCCCTCTCTCTCTCTCCCCCAGTCTCTCTCTCTCTCCCCCCCCATCTCTCTCTCTCTCCCCCTGTTCTCTCTCTCTCTCCCCACCAGTTTCTCTCTCTCTCTCCCCCAGTCTCTCTCTTTATCTCACCCCCCAGTCTCTCTCTCTCTCCCCCAGTCTCTCTCTCTCTCACCCCCCAGTTGCTCTCTTGCTCTCTCCCCAGTCTCTCTCTCTCCCCAGTCTCTCTCTCTCTCTCTCTCCCCAGCCTCTCTCTCTCCCTCTCCCCCAGTCTCTCTCTCTCTCTCCCCCAGTCCCTCTCTCTCTCTCCCCAGTCTCTCTCTCTCTCTCCCCAGTCTCTCTCTCTCCCCAGTCTCTCTCTCTCCCCAGTCTCTCTCTCTCTCCCTCATCTCTCTCTCCCCAGTCTCTCTCTATCTCTCCCCGTCTCTCTTTCTCCCCAGTCTCTCTCTCTCTCCCCCAGTCTCTCACTCTCCCTCGTCTCTCACTCTCCCCCAGTCTCTCTCTCTCTCCCCCGTCTCTCTCTCTCTCTCTCTCTCTCTCTCTGTCTCTCTCTCACCCCCAGTCTCTCTCTCTCTCTCCCCCAGTCTCTCTCTCTCTCCCCCCCAGTCTCTCTCTCTCTCTCCCCTGTCTCTCTCTCCCCACCAGTTTCTCTCTCTCTCCCCAGTATCTCTCTCTCTCCCCAGTCTCCCTCTCTCTCTCCCCCAGTCTCTCTCTCTCTCCCCCGTCTCTCTCTCTCTCTCTCTCACCCCCAGTCTCTCTCTCTCTCCCCCAATCTCTCTCTCTCTCTCTCTCACCCCCCAGTCTCTCTCTTGCTCTCTCCCCAGTCTCTCTCTCCCCAGTCTCTCTCTCTCTCTCCCCAGTCTCTCTCTCTCTCCCCAGTCTCTCTCTCTCCCCCGTCCCTCTCTCTCCCCCAGTCTCTCTCTTTCTCTCTCTCCCCCTGATCTCTCTCTCTCCCCCAGTCTTTCTCTCTCTCTCTCCCAGTCTCTCTCTCTCTCTCCCCCCCCCCTCCAATTTCCTCTCTCTCCCCTTTTGATCCTCGATCTTCCCCCCACCGGCCACCAACAGATCCCCTGACCTCCGCACAAAATCGTGGCCCAATTGGACACTGCCCATGCGCGGTTCTAGTATCCCGCGAGCTGGCACAGAAGTCGGCAAAGGTAATTAATCAGAGCGCATGGGATTCTCCTGCTGTCCCGCTGAAAGGTCAAAGTTCAAGGGAGAAAACCAAACCCCTCCCAGCGTTACACAGCAACCCATCAACCATCAGAACACGCACTTCAAGAACTGCAATTGCGATTGGCTCTGAGGTCACAAGACTCACAAACGAGTCTGTCTGGATTCCCGGGGCCATTGTGTATTGGACCCCTTCCCCTGTTCCAGCTACTGTCCAGTTCTCTAAAGGCGGGTGGCCAGCGAGCGCTGGCTCAGTACTTGCAGCTTGCCATGCCTATTGAAATGAGTCCCAACCATTAAATTGGCGTGGGCCTATCAGAGAGGACATCAGGCGGGCGTGCAATCGCACTTCCTGCTGTCTGTCCAAAGTTAAAAGCAGGGCCATTATATTTTAACACCTTCAGGGTGGTTTGCTGTACTAACTAGTAAAGTAACCAACAAATGTCTTAATGAACAATACAGCATAAAGGCAGGGGAGTTATATTCACTGTCTGCTGTTTTGCCCAGCATTCCTCTCCATCAGCAGCTTTACTTATGTTATTTTACATTGCCCTCTCATTTATTTTATTGAGGTAGGGTTTTCACTAATCCTAATTCATCAAAGTCAAATATCTATTCTGTTGTCTCATGTCAAATTGTTAATTGACTCACTAATGAAATGGACTCAGACCAGTGGCTGCTGACTCACTCCTCAATGTTCACCAACAATTTGTCCAGACCTGATCTATACTTGTATTCTATATAATGTATTTAAATGGCAAATACAAGAGCACATATCCAAGAATAGTGAACTCAAGAAAAACTACCCTTGTTGTTCTTAAAGGGGAAGGTAACAGGTAGATATTCACAAATGGAGTTCCTTCATATAAGATTCTGAGGGAGTTGGATAGGGTAGATGCTGAGAGGATGTTTCCCTTCGTCAGGGAATCTAGAACGGGGGGGCATAGTTTCAGAATAAGGGGTCGCCCCTTTAAGACGGAGATGAGGAGGAATTTCTTCTCTCAGAGGGTTGTAAATCTTTGGAATTCTTTACCCCAGAGAGCTGTGGAAGCTGAGTCATTGAATATATTCAAGGCTGAGATAGACAGATTTTTGAGAACAGGGGAGCGGGCAGGAAAGTGGAGTTGAGGCCAAAATCGTATCAGCCGTGATCTCATTAAATGGCGGAGCAGGCTCGAGGGGCCAAATGGCCTGTTCCTGCTCCTATTTCTTATGTTCTTATGTTCTTCCTAGTAGCAGGTTACAATTGACCTCACTGTAAGAAGCAAAGAATAGGCCAACAAGTTGACACTCTGATGAATCAGTGCATTCTCCTACAAGTACCATGTAACAACACTCTACAGTGATGTTACAAAATAAATGCACTTTTCCTGAATGAAAATAAAATTTTAAAATAAACGAAGTTTTTAAAAAATAGCTTCCAGTACTCCTCCGTGCTGCATCAGTGTGGACACTGAGTGTACTGAAGTGGTGTGAAGCAGATTTCCTTCAACACATATATTCCACAGCGGGGGAGCTCAGAGGAGCACACCATGTATACTGGACCTGTAAACAGTGTTAGAGAATGATCCCAAAGGAGTTTAGAAGATTACGCAGATAAGTGTGTACTCAGACCCAAAGCAATGCTTATTGGATTTAACTGCTGGGTACTCCTTTAAGTAGACCCCTGTTGTATACAAGATGCACTTGGACCCTGCTGCACTGGTGTCAGCAGAAACCCTTCTCTTGCTGCAAACAACAACAACTTGCATTTATATAGCACCTTTAACATAGTAAAACGTCCCAAGGCGCTTCACAGGAACGATTATTAAACAAAATTTGACACCGATCCATATAATGAGATATTAGGATGGGTGACCTTGGTCAAGGAGGTAAGTTTTAAGGAGCATCTTGAAGGAGGAGAGAGAGGTAGGTAGGAGAGGTTTAGGGAGGGAATCCCAGAGCTTAGGGCCTCGGCAGCTGAAGGCACAGCCGCCAATGGTGGAGCGATTAAGATCAGGGATGCACAAGAGGCCAGATACATTTCCTATGAAAGTCAGCAAAAGCAGAGCAGTATATTATGTACTATCAGCCATGTCAAATCGAGAGGAGCAGGGCCTATAATAGAAATTCATTGAGGTTCAATCTGTGGAGCGAAACTCCCATTTTAATGAAAAACTTGAGAATTCCTGTCTTTCTTCATAATTTCTCATTTTTGTTAATGGTTTGCTCTGCCATTTTTCATTAAATGAGAAATGTTGCCATTGGGGAATGTACTTACAGGTCAGTTTTCTCATGGAAATGCACCACAGTGTTATATCAATCATCACCTGCAGGTGCTTATACTGCTGAAGTCTAACATTCCATTGCAAACACTGTTTGATACAATGATGTAGTTTATGTATCAGTGGCAGTGATAAAGATACATGCTGCGGAGCTGGAAATGTACAAGTTCCACACTATGACCTTGACATGCTTCTGTTTCCAACCTAAACAAAATGATGAATCATTTTGAAAAATAAAAGCACTGTAAGTTTTTCCGGAATTTGCTGGATCGCACTCACGCAACAATTACACTGGTTTTCATGCCGATCGGGCCAATGGGAAATTACGCCGAAATTTCCTGTGCTTTTCATCAGCTTACGTCGGAATGTAAAAACCAGCGTAAAGAAACAACGCAAATACCGTGTAATCAAGCGGGGCTCTGGGCGTAGCACTATAAAAGCATAGGACAGACTCCATTTTTCAGAGTGAGGCTGCAGAGTGGAAAGCAAGTGGCAGAATGCTTTTTCTCAATTAAAAAAAATACCTTTCAAGTGTTTCCGGTGTCTCAACAGCATTTCCATTTTCACAGAGAGAAGTGAGCAGCCAAGAGACACCAAGCAAGTCTGGCACCAGGAGAACTTGCAACTTTGGGGATGAAAACCTGCAGGTCTTCCTGGAGGAAGAAGAGGCCAAGCAGGACCAGCTCCTGAGCTAGCTCGAATAGTCAGCTCTGGCACATGGAGGGCAATGGAAGAGGTAATGAGTGCCACCTCTGTGACCCCAAGAATGGCTGAGCAATGGGCAGAAAAAATTCAACGACCTGACCAAGGCTGAAAAGGTAAGATAATCACCATACTCTCCCTTTCTTCCTTCCCTATACTGGGTAATGCCACGCTCCAAATCTCTGAAACCAGCACTCACAGAAATGGCACTTCAGACAGAACCTAGCTTAAGGGCACCTCTATCACAGTTCCCCAAACACACAGCAACTGACTAGCATAACTACCAAAGGTGCTACACCAATTGACTGCAAGGGAACTGAATATCAGGCACTGCATATAACGGGCGGCCGATCCGCTACCGCCAGCTTTGCGCCACCGCCCAAGACGTATTTCTAGGCCAAGGTATATTAAATTTATACACAGTAAGGTCAAGAAAGAAACTGTATTTGGACTAAATGTCATTGTCTTATGATAGAATTATTCAATGGAAATAATGCAATGTAATTTCAGCAATGAAAGTAGTTGCTCCTGTGTAACCTTAGTGATTGGAACATAAAACGTACACATGTGCACCATGGCACTAATTTCCCATGATGCATCACTTTGAAGGTTTATAGAATGTGAGACTTCACTTCTTATTCTTTCACCTGTAAAAATATACTGGCACATTACAATATATTACAAATAAATAACCTTTTATTTTCCAGACATTTTCAGCCTCAGATGATTAACACTATTAACAGAAGTGGAGGACGACAGCGTCCACATATTATTGCAGCTGCTCCACGATTAAATGTAGCTAAGAATGCCTGAACTTTTGATAGCGAGATCCTACAAAAACTAAGTACAAGTAGATTGCATTTTCTTATGAATTATCCTTGAATTTGCCTCATTAAAAATTGATAAAATTATTGACTATCGCAAATGTTCATTCAACCGAGAACGAAAGAAGCAATCAATCGCAGAATAGGCAAATACTTAATGAAGAAAAAAATTATCCTACGAAATGGTGCTTCAACTGAATTTTTCTATCTTTCCTGCTAGTCAAAAGAGGATTATAGGAGGGCTAAAATTTACAATGTGTACTGACCTGTATTTCATGGGTTAAAGCCAGCTCCACCATCTGACTGAAAGACTGACTAAATGATGTCAGGGTTTCAACAATCTCAACTTTCATAGATGCTAATGTTGTTTCATCTTCATCATGCATGCAGCTGCAAGCAAAGAAGGTGCAAAAATGTTAAATCACAACAGTGACACAAATTAAATTTAACTTTTAGGATTAATTTCCAATCTGTCAGCAGGGCCAGGAAAAATTGCAATCTCCCTGTGTAAGTTATTTAATTTTTCGATTGAAACAATACTAATATTATAGTAATAAAGATATTCAAGTGTCGACATTCGCTTTACTACAATAAATTTCACCCTATAGAACTAAAACAAACATAACTTTAAAATAAATACATGATTAAACACTTTACTTATGCTCACCTGGCTTTCTCCAACTTCTCTCCATTTTGTTATCTTAACTATTTTAGAGTTTCATTTCCTTTTAAAAAATACCTTTTATTGCTTACCTTTCTTTCTGTCCCTGCCAGGTCCCACAATTTATTTTGGAGATTGAGCCCAAAGCAAAATAATTGGCTGTGTTATAAAGCTGATTCTATAAAGGGCGTTTTTTTAGCTATTTGTTTCGTAGATGTGAACAGGTCAATCTTTGATCAAACCGAAGGGGTTGCTGCAGGGGGAATTGCTTCATTTATCTACATCAGCAACCCAATTACATCTGGGCAAGACCACTCATCCAAAGTGCAGGAAGGGTTAATAATGATGATAATAATACTTGCTTTTATATATCACCTTAATTCATCTAAATATCTTAAAATGTTTCACAATGTTTCAAAAGTAATTAATTATTTGAAGTGCAGTGACGGTAATAATGGCAAACTGTGTCGCTCCAGCAACATCCAGAAATAGCAGTGAGGAGAATAGTCAGTTAATATTGTTAGTCATACTGGTTGAGGAAGCAAGGTTGACCAAGACACCAGAAGGACCTCTTGCTCTTCTTTGAACAGTATCATGGGATTTTTAACATCCACCTGAACCAAAATACACAGATGGGACCTGGTTTGTAATGCCTCACCTTAAGGATTGAACCTCCAACAATACAGCAGTATATCAGTATTGCACTGCTGTGCCACCTTTGATAAGGGGCACAAACACTCTGACCCAGAGTTCAATATTATCTATTGAGCCAAGTTGACACACAGTTCATTATAATAATTAATGATAAAGATTAAGACATTGTAAAATTACAATTCAACAATCATGATCAAAGCCAGTCAATAAAATCATACATGTGTTTCACAGTTTTTCACAATCAACACATGATACCATTGAAACATTTACCATATTGTTCCTATATCAATAAGTAGATTCAGATAATTTCTATAATTTCATGTATTTCATATCAATTGTGGTTAAGTCGAATCTCAGTGGAATGTAGATCTGGTATAAGAGTAGCCTTGCTTTTTACTGAAACTGGGAATCACTGTGGTACTGCAGCAATGAAGGGTGGTCAAGGAATGATACACAGGGAGTTGGAATATTTTCGGCTTAGTAAATTTTCATATTTGTGTCTTAAGTATTTTTTCTCACTGTTATTTTTCAGACCTATAGATATGAATGTTGAGTCAGATGTATATTCCATGATTGTTAGTGTTCAAGATGTTTAAAATCATGAGGGGGTTTAGATAGAGTAAATAAAGAGAAACTGTTTCCAATGGATGAAGGGTCGATAACCAGAGGGCACAGATTTAAGATGATTGGCAAGAGAACCATAGGTGACATGAGGACAAACCTTTTTACGCAACGAGTGGTTAGGATTTGGAATGCTCTGCCTGATAGGATGGTGGATACAGATTCAATAGTAGCTTTCAAAAAGGAATTGGATAAATACTTGAAGGAGAAAAAATTGTAGGGATATAGGGAAAGAGCCAGGGAGTGGGACTAACTGGATTGGTCATCGAAAGAGCTGGCGCAGACCAATGTTCCCTGTAATTTTTATTTGGACCGCACGGCCCCTTTAAGGGGCTACGCAGCCCATTCAAAAGTCCGCGCATGCGCGGTTTTTACAATTTAAAAGTCAGCTCACCAGCTGCGCGGGACCCCTGGAGAACTGAGTGGCCACGCAGCTTAAAGGGAACATTGGCGCAGACTCGATGGGCCGAATGGCCTCCTTCTGTGCTGTACTATTCTATGATTTTATATGTAAGTAACTTGGTATTTTTAACTTGAGCCTTTTAGATGGTGGAGAGACTTTCAGGAGATTACGCTGTCCTGCTCTTCTAGCCACGGTGTTGAGATGGCTGCTTTAGTTAATCTTCTAGTCAATGGTGATCCCAAGATGTTGATGGTGGGGGGCTTTGGTATTGGTGGTGCTGCTGAAGGCTAAGGGGAGATGGTTGTTTTTTCTCTTGTTCGACATGGCCATTACCTGGCACTTATGTTGTCAGCTCAAGCCTGGATGTTATCCAGGTCCTGCTGTAGGCTCGTTCATTATCAGTTGAGAATGGAGCTCAATACTGTGGAAGCTTTGGTGAACAGCTCCACTCCTGACCTTATAACAAAAGGAGGTAATAAAGAAGCTGAAGATGGTTGGGCCGAGGACATTGGTGATGACTGGCCTCCGACAAAATAAACATCTTCCTTTGTCAGTTATGACTTCAGTTTATGGCAGGGTTTTCCCTTTTACCCCCATTGATCTCAATTTTGTTCGGGCTCCCTGGTCCTAAGCTCCATTGAATGCTGCCTTGATGTTGAGGGCAGCTACTGTCACCGCTCTTCAACATTTAGGGGGGAAAAACTGGGTTGATTTGTGCCGCTCGTAAGCACCCCCGGGTACACTAATGGAATGCAAATCCCCTAGCATCCAGCGTGGCGCCGCTAACGCCTCCCGCGAAATTCAGCGGGAGGTTAGCAGCGACGGTAGCCGGGAGCGCCCTTCAGCGCTGCACCACCGGCGATGATGTCATCACCGTGCGCAGCGCTCTGGCCGCAAACTTGGGTTGTGCCCCCTGACCTATCGCCGGACGATATGTCCAACAGGGTCAGGAGGTGTTTTTGCAGCCGCGGCGGCGCTACTTAAAGGGCAGGTGTCGGGCAGCCATTTTTTGGGGGGCCGATTGCCAGCACCTGTCCCCTTCCCCTTTTTTCTTTGGAGTGCCGGCCGCAATCGTTCAGCCTGGCACTCTTCTTGAGTGCCGGGCTGTTTTCACAGTACCCCGCTCCCCGGTGGTCTAGCAGGGTGCGCAGCGCTAGGCCCCTCCCCTTTAATCAGGGGAGGGAGGCCTGCAATGATGCAGCGCTACGTGCCGACGCGCGTGGCGCTGTTGCACGTAGCACCGCAATATTCAGTTGTAGCGCCCCAGGAAGGAGGTGGGACGCTTCCAGTAGCACTCCACTTCCTGCTTGAGGCGCTACAACTGAATTTCAGGTGGGGGGCACTAATTATTTCGGGGCGCTAAGTGCCCCAAAAGGGGTGACACCGCATATTTCCCCCTTAGTTCTTGCTGTTTTGTCTAGTTCAAGGCTGCGATGAAATCTGGAGCTGAATGGTTCTGGTGGAACCTGAACTAAGCAGGTTATTGGTGAGTAGGGGTCACTTGATGGCGCTGTTGATGGCTCACATTTCCGATGATTAGGAGGAGGCTGACAGAATGTTAATTCTAACAACTTCAAGGGGATATCGACAGGCTAAGTGAGTGGGCAAGAACATGGCAAATGGAATATAATGTGGAGAAATATGAAGTTATCCACTTTGGTAGGAAAAATAGAAAAGCAGAGAATTTTTTAAATGCTGAGAGATTGGGAAATGTTGGTGTTCAGAGGGACCTGGGTGTCCTTGTACACGAATCACTGAAAGTTAACATGCAGGTACAGCAAGCAATTAGGAAAGCAAATGGTATGTTAGCCTTTATTACAAGAGGATTTGAGTATAAAAGTAGACATCTTACTGCAATTATATAGGGCCCTGGTGAGACCACACCTGGAGTATTGTGTACAGTTTTGGTCTCCTTACCAAAGGAAGGATATACTTACCATAGAGGGAGTTCAACGAAGGTTCACCAGACTGGTTCCTGGGATGGGGGGATTGTCCTATGAGGAGAGATTGAGTAGACTAGGCCTATATTCTCTGGAGTTTAGAAGAATGAGAGGTGGTCTCATTGAAACCTACACAATTCTTACAGGGCTTGACAGGGTAGATGCAGGGAGGATGCTTCCCCTGGCTGGGGAGTCTAGAACTAGGGGTCACAGTCTCAGAATAAGGGGTCAGCCATTTAGGACTGAGATGAGGAGAAATTTCTTCACTCAGGGTGGTGAATCTTTGGAATTCTCTACCCCAGAGGGCTGTGGAGGCTCAGTCGTTGGGTATATTCAAGACAGAGATCGATAGATTTTTGGATATTAAGCGAATCAAGGGATGTGGGGATAGTGTAGGAAAGTGGAGTTGAGGTAGAAGATCAGCCATGATCTTATTGAATGGTGGAGCAGGCTCGAGGGCCGAATGGCCTACTCCTGCTCCTATTTCTTATGTTATGTTCTTATGTTCTAATTGACTAGGTTAGATTTATCCTTCTTTTTGTGGATAGGATATACTTGGACAATTTTCCACATTGTCAGGTAGATGCCAATGGTATAGCTGTACTGCAATTGTTTGGCTAAAGGAGTGGCTAGCTATGGTACACAGGTTTTCAGCACCACGATGCTTTGAGTGTTGTTTGAAAGATCTTGTGTTGGAGCTCATAAGAGAATACTGCATCAACAACAACAACTTTTATTTATATAGCACCTTTAACATAGTAAAATGTCCCAAGGCGCTTCACAGGAGCGTTATCAAACAAAATTTGACACCGAGCCACATAAGGAGATACTCGGGCAGATGACCAAAAGCTCGGTCAAAGAGGTAGGTTTTACGGAGCTTCTTAAAGGAGGAAAGAGAGGTTGAGAGGCGGAGAGGTTTAGGGAGGGAATTCCAGGGGTTTGTCCTTGGCAGCTGAAAGCATGCTTGCCAATGGTGGAGCGAGTAAAATTGGGGATGCTTAAGAGGCCAGGATTGGAGGAGCACAGATATCTCGGAGGGTTGTAGGGCTGGAGGAGATTACAGAGATAGGGAGGGGCGAGGCCATGGAGGGATTTGGAAACAAGGATGAGAATTTTAAATCGAGGTGCTGGTACAGCTATGCCATTGGCATCCACCTGACAATGTGGAAAATTGTCCAGGTATACCCTAGCCACACAAAAAGGATAAAGCAACTTAGTTAAAGTATAGTGCACACTATCACACAGTTCTAGACACTGTAACCATGATATAGCCATGCAATAATTAATGTCAATTCCTGCTTTGGGGGCTAATTTCCAAACTTAAGCATTCATAAAGAAATTCAACAATGGACACATTTCTAAATTAGTTTCTGAATGATTTAATTTGAAAAGGCTCTGTAGCTGCTCTCAGGTTTATGACAAAATTAAAACTCTGATACAGCCTGTTATACTTTAATAGAAAAATAATGTCTTCCAGCTGCTAAATAAAGTTTGAGACTGGAATAATCATTTTTTATTCAATTTATATCCAACATAAGACCTTTAACAATGAGCAATAAAGCAGAAACGTCATAGTCAAGAAGTCAAACAATGAAAGAGTTCAAAATAGAGGATTGCAGTACAGGCTGGGGAAAACAGAAATTTACCTTTCAGTTATTGTAGTTAGGTCAGTGCATTTCTCTATTAAAATCTTTTCAAACTGCAGAAAAATAGAACATATGACAATTGGCAATGCGATAGGAATATTGCATGTACAACACAATATGTATTACAGTTGAATTCTAATCATATTTGTTGGTCTTTAGGCATTCCATTATTGTATTTGGGTTAGTGCTCATCTTTATCTCAGCTAATCTAATAATGGAGTTACAGAAATTACAATTTACATAATCTGCCACAAGATATTGGTCTCAGTTTTTTTTCTTATTTAAAACAGATTAAGTTATATGTATAGTAGTGAGGTATATCATTTAGCATAATTTTCTTTCTTAAAACAATTCTCGCTGTCTAGACAATCTGGTTTAAAATCAAAGTCAGACTGGGATGAATGTCTCCTCTTTCTGCTGATGGTGAGACTCCTATGTGAAATGAACTTATACAATCTCCAGACCGTTTCCAGCATGGAAAAATCCTCCAGCATAAAACTATCCATAATTCAGCAGAATATGGCACTAAGTTGGCAGAGAACTTGTGACATTTGCTGTTAGAAAGAAAACGTCATATTGAGACCACCAGAGAGTGCTCTTTTGCAATTGTGGTTAAGGCAAATCACTGGGCTAGTAGAGGAAGAAAATATATTACAATAAACTTCAATTAATATTAGAGTAGCTAAGCAGTTGTTGCCTTGCTCTTCAGACAATTACGGAATCGCTGGAAGTCACAGGCCATGTAGTACTAAGCCATATAGACCAAAAAGCTTCCAGGTTTCATTGTGAATTAGGCACTCTTAACCAGGGCAACAGTCAATCTACACAATTGACCTAAGCACCACTTAGCTAAGGAAGGGAAGAAAATCCGACAGGATTCATGCTTCTGACACTACTGAGTGACTTGCTGAAAAATGCACTTGCATGAACGTTAGGGAAGGCAGATTGGACTCTGTTGTATGGACCTCCACAGCTGAGCAGCAAGCTGACATTCATGGTCGAGGCTCATACACAAAGAATTCCCACTTGGGCAAGGTAGAAGAGGGCTGCTGGCATTCATAAAGCTGTAACTTATCAACAGTAGTGTCTTTAGGAGGGAAGGAGAGAAAATGAGAGAAAAAGTGAGGAAAAGAAAAGATTGCAGTGTAATTCTGTTACATTAGCATACCTTACAAAATATTTTCAATATATAATGAGTCAGTGAGAGGATACTGTACTTTATTCACTGATGTAAATTTGCTTCAAATTTTAATACCATGTTAGTTGTTTATTTAATGCTATGTCACTCAGCTAATTAAAATGTATGTTGAATCATTTTCTTCCTTCACACGATAAGCAATTACTAAGGGGGCAGGTCATGGCCCGTGAATCTACTGAGTTGAAGTCTGCGATGTTGACAACTGAACATCTGACCTTCTGAAGCACATAATTATTTTTCTGTTCTACCAACAATAGCAGAACATTTGTATTTGAAATTCTGTTTACATTTCTGTATTCCCAAGCTCAACATAAATATTACTTATTATTACTTACAAATTCATATCTAAAGTAAGCGAGATTTAAAGCTTTTAATACATCAGAGAAATGAAGAGCAAACAAAGCAAAGACAAAACACAAACTTGCCAATTAATTACCGTTAGAAACTATTTAATTGTCCCTTCGGATACAGAACTTTTCTTCCTGATTTGGACGTGTTGTGTGTTAAATGAATTATAATTTTCAGTGTAGTAATGGGATGCATTTATCTTTCCAATAAAAAAGTATATAGCAACAACAGCAACAACTCACATTTATATAGCGCCTTTAACATGGTTAAGCATCCCAAGGCGCTTCACGGGAGTGTCATCAAACAGAATTTTACACCGAGCCACATAAAGAGAAATTAGGACAGGTGACCAAAAACTTGGTCAAAGAGGAAAATTTTAAGGAGCATCTTCAAGGAGGAGAGAGAGGTAGAGAGACAGAGAGGTTTAGGGAGGGAATTACAGATCTCAGGGACCAAGCGGCTGAAGGCACGACTGCCAAAGGTGAAATGATTAAAATTGGGGATGCGCAAGAGGCCAGAATTGGAGGAGCGTAGAGATCTTGGAGGGTTGTAGGGCTGGAAGAGGTTACTGAGATAGGGAAGGGAGAGGCTATGGAGAGATTTGAAAACAAAGATAAGAATTTTAAAATCGAAGCATTGCCAGAAGCCAATGTAGGTCAGTGAGCACTCTGATGGATGCAGCTCAGCAGCAGTGATTTAGATTAAACCCAAGTAAATAAACTGTTCCAATTCCACTCAGAACAAGCGACGTCTGTTGAGTGCAGTTTACAGAAAGGCAGTACCACAACCAGACCTCTACAATATGAATTCTAGCTGTCCCTCGTTGCCCACTCTAATCATGTGAGCACATCATCGCTAATACTGCACTCAAACAGGAGAATGTAATAAAAAAGCCATTCAGCGCATTGAAGACTAGTACCCTCTAGTACCTTCATTTTCTCATTATAGCATGCAGCTGTATTTTGAACCCTGCCCCAATGTTTGTGCTGGCATTACCCTATTCGGGTAATTAGTCCAAGCATTATTATTTTCTAAACTATAGATTTGTGATAAGCGTCAACCATTTTAATTTAATTGGTTGTGGATAAGTTCTATGCAATAATTTTAAGGTCAGTTATCCTAAATCACATGTCAAAAGAATCTGTATTATCTTTCAATAACCTTGTTCATTTTTCCTAATTTCTTTCTCTGGTTTTATTACTCAATTATCTATCTTCAGAAGAGGCATCAAAACAATCATTGGTAATTGCAGATCGATTAGTCTATATCAGTAAATGGTAAAATTATACAATCATTAACAGAAACATGAAGTATTACAATCTAGCTAAAATCTGTTTGTTTTAATCATGCTCCTCTTAATTTTACTTCTCAACAAAGTGATTTATAGCTTTTATTCTGAGTCCTATAGTCTGTTAGTATTTGATATTTGTCGGAGAGAACAAAAGAGTACAGTGGGATCCGTTCTATTGTTAATGTATATCTTAATGTTCCCGATGGTCGGGGAGTCCAGAACCAGGGGTCACAGTCTAAAGATAAGGGGTAAGCCATTTAGGACAGAGATGAGGAGGAATTTCTTCACCCAGAGAGTGGTGAACCTGTGGAATTCTGTACCACAGAAAGCAGTGGAGGCCAATTCATTAAATATATTCAAGAAGGAGTTAGATATATTTCTTAAGGCTAAAGGGATCAAGGGATATGGGGAAAAGGCAGGGACAGGGTACTGAGTTTGGATGATCAGCCATGATCTCATTGAATGGCGGAGCAGGCTCGCGGGGCCGAATGGCCTACTCCTGCTCCTATCTTCTATGTTTCTATGTTCACTCTTCACTGGGGTATGCTAGCCAAGATTACTTTGCACATAAGGTCACATTTTAATTCATAGGGAGTGAGGCTTGCCAAATGCCCCAGAGCTGGTTCTCCTTTTGTTCATAATCTGCATAGAATATCTGCACTCAAATTTGATGTTTATACTAAATTTAGGGGCAGGGCAGTCAAATCTGATGATGCAAGCAACTACTGAAGGAGCCTGATAAAATGTGCAAGTGGAAGAACTATGGCAAATTAAATTCAATGCAAATAAATGCAAGGTATTACACAATAGAAGAAAGAATGGGAGTCAAACATATTCAATGGTATTGAGCTAGCTAGGTGAGACTGAAAGAAATCCGGGACTTGCACATACAGTCATTGCAAAGCAACAATCAGTAAAGCTACCATAATGCTAATCAAAATGCTAAACTGGTTCAGTGTAAGATTGAAGCTGCACAGTGCTCTGGTCACACCTTGAGTACTAGTCTCCAAGGCACAGAAAAATTCCAAGCCCTGGAGATGGAATATCAGAAAACTGCATCATAAGGACAGGCCGGAATATCTCAGTCTCCTCAACCCTGAAAGGAGATGAATAAAGCAATATAAAAGGTAAATCTGGAGCACTATCTTAAGTTAAACAATGACTGCAGGACATAAATTAGCAAAAGGCAAGTTCATCATGCAAAGAGTAATCAACACCTGTAATTGTTTTCTGGATAGTTTAGTAGAGGCAAAATCACTGAAATCACTCGAGGCAGCCAGGTGTTGCAACAGAGAAGGAACATCGAACTGCCTCTTTGCTGATTCCATGGAAGGATGAGCTAACTCAGAAAAATGACTTGACTGATTCTTGTATAATCTCTGAGATCCTTAAATCCTACTATCAGATTTTACATCTTCTTGTACCTTGGTTGATTAATAGCCAATATGTACTAGATATCATTGAAATACCCTCTCCTTTCCACATAGAGCAATCATTTTCAGCTGTAAGAGCTGACCTCATTTTAACCAAAAAAATCTGTGGAATGTTATCTGTTAATCTGTCAAAAAAGCCAAATTAGTAACAATAGATAGAGCTTTATAGTACACCTCGACCCAGTCTTATTCTCTCACTTTCAGACCAGAGTTCTAATTCTGGCTAGTATTCCACTGTAGTAGTAGCCATTTGATGCTGGCAGAAAAAAATACAGCATTCCCCTTCCAACTTTGGTCTCCAACATCAGACTTTACTAAAATATCTTAAAATTCTAGTAATATGTATCAGTTGCCCCTTCACTGCAAAAGCTGTAAAAATTGTGATGCTTTACTCTAAATTTATGACTAGCCTGCCTCATTAGGTAACTCAGTGACATCACAAACTAGTGCATTAATAAATTAATTTTCACACAATGCAACAAAATACTCTTCCAGATGAAAAAGACTTCCATTTCACATGGTATACATAAAACCATGGTATGATGCACTATATGGTTTGCTTAACCCCTTCTTTTGTGCTACCATTGATTCTTCCCTATTTTACCAATCAACGATGACTAACTTATTATGGAGGGGCAAAGTTGGTCCATGTCAGCAGCGCATAATTAGCTCATAGTGAATCGGCAGCACATTTAACACTGCGCCCGGTTTACTTTTCAATGGTGGAGTGTAAAATAGGCTGTCAGTTCACTATGGCTGGGATTTTGCTCACCTCGGTGGGTCCGGTGTGAGCAATGTCAGTGGTGGGTCGTGGCGCCGCTGCTGGCTCCATCCCGTTGCCTAAAATGAATTTACATTGATAGGGCTTGTTAAGCACGCCCAGTGCATTTCCCGCTCCAATTAGAGGAAGCTGGTCTGGTAACGTCATTCATGATGCATCATCAGCCGGTTTCCTTAAAGGGATCTTGGCCACCTTACTTTTGACATTTGTGCTGTCAGTGTTCTACAGCATTGAAGTACTGCAAACACTGACATTCACTGCATAGAGGTGCAGGGCTGCACCCAGGTTCTCCCATGACACCCTCCATATCCTTGTGGAGGGAGTCAGAGCACACAGGGAGGTCCTCTTCCCTTCCCATGGGCGGAAGAGACCTCCCCAAGAGACCAACACAGCCTGGTTGCACATTGCACAGGAGGGCACAAGCAGGGATGTCGTCAGGAGGACCAGGGCTGCAGTGGTGCAAACCTTTCAATTATCTCATTAGATCAGGAAATGTGAGTACAAAGCCACACTCACCTTCATCCTGCTGTGTCACTCATCATATACCCATCACTCTGCCTTCCCTACCCTACTCCTGCACATCCTTACTCACACCAAGTTACCTTGCACCTCTACCCATCCCTCTCTCTCTATCTACATTATCACTTCCCCATCTCACTAGCCACCCCTCACACTCACCCTCATCCTAGTGCAATCATACCAACTAACAACACACAAGGGTAGCCACGTGGGTGTTTTATCCAATGTTCATGTAAAGTTTCTGTTAATGTGCTGTCAAACTTTGAAACCTTTATTTTCAGCACTTTGCATTCTTGGACAGATTTGTGTGCAACTTTGGAAGTGGCTTAGTGAGTTGCAGTGAATGGTGAGACATAACTGTACCCCAGCAATGGTGGCAAGTGTGAAAGGAATGGCTTGGACATTGTAGGGATGCTTTATGGTGTTGGTGTGGGGTGGTGCCAACCTGGTGCATCATGTGGCAGCCAGGGTGTACAGCGTCAAGTGAAGTAAATCTGGCCCTGGTGAGGTCATCCCTGGCCTCCCGGGCAACAAATGCTCAGGTGCTGATGCCCTCCCCAAGCAGCAGTGGGTGATTGCAGAGAAGGTTGGTGTTGTTGTTGGTGCTGCTGGTGTGCCTGGTGCTGCTGGTGTTGGGGCTGATTGTGGTCAGATTCTGAGGACCAAAATGAGACAGTATAAGGGGCACCCATGTTGATGGAATAGATAGCAGGTGAAGTAGAGATGACAGAAGCATTCTGTCAATGGTGAGAGAGTTCTTCCAATGAGGTGAGAGTGGATGGAGAGTGGAAAGTGGAAAGCCTGCAGAATCTGTGCTGGAAATGGATTGAGAAACAGCTTGTGGCTGAGGAAAGTGATCTCTGTCAGGTGGGAGCTTTTACTGTACATTTGAAGCTGTCAAGTAATCAGCTGGAGCAATGGCCACTGAACTCCTGCCTCAGGTTGACAGGCGTGCTCCCCGAACAGCGTGGTTCCCGTGGCCATGAAATTAAAGTTAAAATGTAAGTTAAAAAGCCTGTTAAGAGTCTGTTAAGTACATTATAATGAGTTTAACTGGGTCGCCCGCCGCTGCCTGTCGGGTCTGCTCAGCGCTGACAGACCTGACATTGGGAAAGGCACGTTGTGGCGGGTTGACAGTGGGTTCCTGACCCATTGTCAAAGAAAAACACTTTCCCACCCACCTGTTGAAAGAGTGGGCATTGCATGTGGTTCTGACATCGGTCCAGTGGTGGTAAATAACTGAACCTTGCATTAATACGGCCATTCCTGGCAGCAAAGTGAGTAGCTGGTGCTGCATCTCGCCTCTCAGTTAGAAGGTTGTGGGTTCAAGTCCCATTCCAGAGACTTGAGCACAAAAATCTAGGCTGACACTCCAGTGCAGGGCTGAGGGAGTGCTGCACTGTCAGAGCTGCCATCTTTCAGATGAGATGTTAAACCGAGGCCCCGTCTGCTCTCTCAAGTGGATGCAAAAGAGCCGATGGCACTATTTCAAAGAAGAGCAGGGGAGTTATCCCCGGTGTATTGGCCAATATTTATCCCTCAATCGACATCACTAAAACAGATTATCTGGTCGTGTTTCTTACATTACAACAGTGACTACACTTCAAAAGTACTTCATTGGCTGTAAAACCCTTTGGGACGTGCTGAGGTCATGAAAGGCGCTATATAAATGCAAGTGTTTCTTTTTTATTGGCATCATCAGCTTCCTCCTTCTCGTCTTCATCCTACTCGTCTTCTTCATTCTTCATGGATTTGTCTGCAGATGATGTGTGCTCTGCGCTTTGTTCCTCCTGCAGCTCCAAACCTTGTTGCTACGCAATATTGTGCGGAGTGCAGCACACCATGACCATTTTGGACACCCTAGCTGCTGCATATTGAAGGGTGCCTCCAGATCTGTCCAGGCACCTGAAGCGCATCTTGAGCATGCCAATAGCTTGCTCGATGACACATCTGGTCCGTCATCTGGCTTTCATTGTCGTGCTCTTGGACTTCATTGTTCGGGTTTCTCACAGGTGTCATCAGCCAAGTTTGAAGTGGTTATCCCTTGTCTCCTAGCAGCCATCACTTAAGTCTGCTTCCAGGTCCAAAGACGTCAGGGAGCTTGGACTGCCGCAGGACGAAAGCATCATGGCAGCTCCCTGGGAACCTTGCACACACCTGCAGAAATATTTATTTGTGGTTGCACACCATCTGGCATTGATGGAGTGGAAGCCCCGGCGGTTCACGGATTCTCCTGGTTGATCTGGGAGTACACAGATTGCCACGTGTGTGCTGTCCATGACGCTCTGCACCTGTGGGAGTCAGCCAGAGATGCTCCTTATGGCTAGAGTCATCACAGGCGAAGTTCACATAATTGGTGGCCCTGGCAAACAACCTATCAGTCACCTGCCTTATGCATTTGTGAGCCGCCAACTGGGAAATCCTGGATATGGCTCCGGCAGAGCCTGGAAAGATGCGGAGACAAAATAGTTGAGGGCAGTGGTCACTTTGACAGCCATTGGTAACACATAGCTACCAAGGTTAGCAGGGAGCAGGTTTTCTTCTCGGAGGCTGTAGATGTCTGCCACCACCTGATGCGACAGCCTGAACCTCCAGAAGCACTGGTGTTCCGAAATGTCAAGGAAGCTGAGCCTGTACACCCTGTGTCACAGGTAGTACCTCCTGCGAGTTGCACCCCTCTGCTGCTCCCCTCTCTGCTGTCCAGCTGCAGGTCTGCCATCAGCAGGCTGCTGCTGCTGTTGCTGGTCATATTGCTCCTCATCCGAGGTACAATCGAAGGCAGCCAAGGCGCCGCCCATCCTGATCTGTTTGTGAAAGCCTCTGAAGTGTAGAAAGTAAATTCTCAGCAAAATTACTGTGAACAAACTCTTTCCCACTAGTAGGTAAGAGAGCAGCGGTGAGTACTGAATATTTATTGCAGTATTTGCATGAGCTTTAATCAGCCCCCTCAATAGCGATTGTGTTTTCCCCTTGCTTTCAATGGCGAGTTTCAGGAAAAATTGAGAGGTCGCAGCCCATGGGTGCAACATTAAAGTTAAAAGTGTGTTGAAATATCACTCCAATTGAGCGATTAGCATATGTTAGTAGGCAACCTGCCTTTCCCAAGGGGCAACCAGCCTAAACTATTAGTTAAACTCAAAGCTGTGGGAATTCAGGTTAAAATTTGGGAATAGATAAGAACTGGCTAAGTCAGCGGGTTGAAGCTGGCTTCCCGACACGCTTGGCTTTTTGCCGGCTTTAACTCCCCCATCCGCATCTAAACCCACACGCTCCTCCATGTTAGAATTCCCCCCACAGTCTCTCGGACCATTATGTTAAATGACCTCTCAGAGTTCCCATTCCTTACACAAAACAGGCTCGGCAAATAGATGACTGAAGACCCTGAGGGTCCATGGATTGCAAGGGAGTCTTTTCCTTTGATATAAAAAGCCTGTAGTCCTCAATGAACAGTGTCTGAACAGACACACATTACAGAAAAGAAATGCAAAAGCAAAATACTGCGGATGCTGGAAATCTGAACTAAAAACAGAAAATGCTGGAAATACTCAGCAGGCTAGGCTGCATCTGTGGAGAGAGAAACAGAGTTAACATTTGAGGTCAATGACCCTTCGTCAGAACTGGAAAAAGTTAGAGATGTAACAGGTTTTTAAGCAAGTGCAGGGGCAGGGAAAGGGTGGAGGGGAGGAAAGAACAAAAGGGAAGGCCTGTGATAGGGTGGAAGGCAGGAGAGATTAAAAAACAAAAGGGATGATGGTGCAAGGCAAAAGGAGATAGTAGTGGAACAAGTTAACAAACAAAAGATGAGTCTAGATGAGGTGTAAATGGGAATGGCAGAATCATCAACAGCTGCCATGTGAAAAAAAATAGGCATGATGTGGAGATGCCGGTGTTGGACTGGGGTGGACAAATGTGAGAAGTCGCACAACACCAGGTTATAGTCCAACAGCTTTATTTGAAATCACAAGCTTCGGAGCGCTGCTCCTTCGTCAGGTGAAGTCACTTCACCTGACGAAGGAGCAGCGCTCCGAAAGCTTGTGATTTCAAATAAAGCTGTTGGACTATAACCTGGTGTTGTGCGACTTCTCACAAAAAAAATAGGGGCAGTGGTTAGGATCTGAAATTGTTGAACTCGATGTTGAGTCCAGAAGGCTGTAAAGTGCCTAATTGAAAGATGAGGTGTTGTTCCTTGAGAAAAGAAATGTATGGAAACTAGTCTTATCTTGAAAAAAATGAGAAGTCGCACAACACCAGGTTATAGTCCAACAGATTTATTTAATTTTACAAGCTTTCGGAGCTGTCGCTCCTTCATCAGGTAAGTTACCTGACGAAGGAGCGACAGCTCCGAAAGCTTGTAAAATTAAATAAATCTGTTGGACTATAACCTGGTGTTGTGCGACTTCTCATTTTTGTCCACCCCAGTCCAACGCCGGCATCTCCACATCATTATCTTGAAAAGGTATTCACACCTTTCCAGCTACACTGGTTTTTGACAGCCAATTAAACAGGAAATTTTATTTTGAGTTATCTATCGCCAAGATGAATTCATATAAAGTAACGTTGTGAAGGAACCTGTGTAAACCAGTTTAGCCAGTCAGACATGGATTGAAACAATCAAATATGATTTAGGATAGTTGTCTTCTTTGATGAGATTGATTAGGTTTGGATGCATGCCATCAATGTGTATTGGCCATCAAATAAAGGGAACCTCCACGGTGCTTCCCTTTCTCTAGTTTGAGCAGAATCTGTCACATCATTAACTAACCTGTCTCATCTTTCTCTAGTTCTATATAGTGCTAATTCTGCAGGAAGTGTCATACTTATGATTTTCAAAAATGCAAGATTGTGTCATGACTCTGTTTATCTACAAGTGTTTCACATCAACCTACGGTTGTAATGTTGTCTTCCGAGCTGTATTTTTTCTTCACTTCACCTGACGAAGGAGCAGCCGCTCCGAAAGCTTGTGATTTCAAATAAAACTGTTGGACTATAACCTGGTGTTGTGCGACTTCTCACTTTTGTCCACCCCAGTCCAACACCGGCATCTCCGCATCATGTATTTTTCAATGTTAGTGAGTAATGAATATGTTAACCATGTTCTTACGAACCTGCAAATGGGCGCATCTCAGTAAAAGTGCCGAGATACGCATGCTGGGTACCTCGGCCGACAAAGCTGGGAGACTTTCCGGGGCTAGGGGGAGATTCCTTAATTTGCCTGCCAACAGCAGGTGCCCATGGCACTGCAGGTACAACTAGATGCCGGAAACTCCAGCGAATGTGGCTGGGCCGGGGATTGGGGAGGTGTTGGGCTCCCCCCACTCCACAATATCTAAACGGTTTGCCTAGATTCTATTTAATAGTTAAAATTATTTGCATAGAAGGAAATAAAAATGTTATTTTTGAACGAGGAAGCATCAATAGTTATTAAAGTACCTCTCTCCTAAAAAAAAGTTAAAGCTTCAGACCTGAGAAATGGAGTTGCTCCTCCAGTAGATTGGAAACAGGCTAATGTGATGCCCATATGAAAAAGGGTGAGAAAACAGACACAGGCAACTATAGACCCATTGGTCTTAACTTCCATTTTGTGTAAAATCATGGGAATAACTATCAGGAGTGAACTTGATGTTTATCCGCAGAATAATAACTTTGTAAACAGCAGTCAACTAGATTCAGGAGGAGATGATCCTATCTGACCAATTTCCTCGAATTCTTTGAGAAGTGACAACCTAAGTGGATTGTGGAATGCCCTATTATGTGGTGTACCTAGACATCCAAAAGACTTTTGATCAAGTTATGCACAAAAATCTATTAGTTAAACTCAAAGCTGTGGAAATTCAGGTTAAAATTGGGGAATGGATAAGAACTGGCTGAAGGGTAGAAAATGAGAACTCATTACAGTAGTTACATCAGAGTGGGTGGAGTGGGAAGTACTGAGTGGGTGCCCCAGGGCTCAGTGTTGGGACCACTACTGTTTCTCATTTACATAAATGAGAGATTCTGAAACTCAATGCAAAGTAGCAAAGTAGTCAAATTTCAAGCTAGGAAGGCAATGGAATCAAAGGAAGGCAGCTCAGAAGTTACAGAATGATTTGGGAAAAATATCTAAGTAGACAGATCAATGGCCGATGAAATTTAACGAAGGCAAATGTAAAA
This sequence comes from Squalus acanthias, assembly GCA_030390025.1. NCBI lineage: Eukaryota > Metazoa > Chordata > Chondrichthyes > Squaliformes > Squalidae > Squalus > Squalus acanthias. The sequence goes on from JASTWF010000221.1 coordinate 23,035, forward strand.
CATGTTAAAAGAGGACATAGGTTCAAACTAGTAAAAGGTAATGGGAAATTCTTCTTCAGACAGAGTGATCAACATACAGAATAAACTTCCAGTTAGAGAAGTGGAAGCGAAAACCCTGGAATCATTTAAGAAACAATTGGAATGCTACAATGGAGGATTTTTGTGGATTGAACTCTCTCCCCTCAAAAAGCTGTTGAGGCTAGGTCAATTGAAAATTTCAAAACTAAGATTGATAGATTTTTCTTAGCATTAAGGAAGCAAGGCGGGTAGATGGAGTTAAGATACAGATCAGCCATGATCTAATTGAATGGCGGAACAGGCTCGAGGGACTGAATGGCCTACTCCTGTTCCTATGTTGCTATGATACATTAAGATGGGCTAAATGGACTTCCTCATCTGTAATTATCTTGTGTTATGTGCAACCTTGTCCAGCAAACAAAGACGTTGTAATCTCAAATCCAAGTGGTCAGAGCAGCAAAATGCAACATGCAGATATGTGATGTGAGCAGCATGCTTAGTGTTGGATTTTTGGCACATTTATTGGGCCACAGGGTAAAAGCCTTATCTTACCAACAAAGCAGAGCACACTGGCAAAAGAAGGACATACCAGTGTATGTGAAAATAACATGTGCATTGTCTCTCTGTGAAACATCATACATGGAGCTTCCTTTGTGCTCAGTCAACAAGGACTTTGAAGACAAAATGTGTATTCCTGATACAAAAGCAGGAAAATTATGCTGGGGATTCATTTAAATATTTTTGCTTGCAATATACGAAAATGACGGGCAGGAAAAGACCTGCTGATCCATCAAGCCTGCCCCACACTCATGATGGCTCAAGCATCATGACTAGACTCTTCCTAAACCCCCACAGCCATTTATTCTCCTGGGAGAGGCAAAAAAATAGGAAAAAACCCAGGGGCAATAAGGGGACAAAAAAGAGGCTATGGCTATTGGATAAATACCTAAATGGGAAAAATCTGCAGGGCTATGGGGAAAGAGCAGGGGAGCGCGACTGATTGGATAGCTCTTTCAAAGAACCGGCACAGGCACAATGGTATGATTCTATGAAATGTGGGCAGTCACCCACACATGAAATGCAACTGGATAGAAAATAATGTGCCAAAGGAATTGAGTGCATAATATACCCAAAACCTGCTTGCCCAATTTTTCGCTCCCTCTGTGTCCAATCTGCACCTGTGGAACTGGTACAGTTAAGCATGGAATTAGACCCGTAGGCTTAGGAGCATTTAAAGCACGATGCTACACTGGAAGAGTTTGAATATTGGAGGAATGAGCTTACTTGAACTAAATGAGTACATTTTAGCGATCTTATACTCACTGTAGACAATTACAGCTTAAAATTGCCTACAATCTTTCTGGAATATGTGAAGCGCATTGAAAACTGAAATTTTCCATAAAAATACAGCTCCAAAGAAAAGTTCTTTAGAAATCTGAAAAGTACATTGATCTGCTAGGAGATTAAATGTAGTTAGATATCAAAAGTAAGAGTAAAATCAACCTGATACACAAAAATCAGAAAATTAAAACAGATATATATATAAGACAAGAGAAAAGCAGGTATGAGAAACAGGGGATGGCATGAATAGATACAAAGAATATATTAACAGATAAACAAAAAATACAAACATACATATGGTTAAAAATGGACAGGAACAATGATATATAAAGCATGGAGAAGAGACAGCAAAAACAAATGGAAAGGAAGAAACCCAGTAACATGACTGCTTAAAGTGTGATCCTTCTCAGTCTGATATTATTCTAGTCTCTCAGTTGTCACTTCTCTGCAAACCAGTACGCCAGTGATACCTTTGTTCTTGGTTTTCTTTGCAGCATTTTGCCATACACCTTCTTAATATTCATAAACAGCTCAAGTAGGCTTCTACGCCTTTCTCTTTTTCTATTCTGACAATTTAACCTGACAGTGTAGTATCCAAAATCTCAGTAGTTGAATGGAAATGTATTGATTAATAACCAATTAGACAGTCAGAATGTGTGGGTCACACTTAGGTTAAACTGTTCGAGTTCTGTTCAATTATTTCAGCAGGTATTAAAAAAATCGTAAAATGTCACCCTCCAACCATATTAAATTCATTTTACTTTTTTAAACGAGCTGGTTCTACATTACAGAGAAATACCTTATCATTTATAAGTTTCAGTGATATGTTCATTGACAATACAACTACTGACCAAGATGTTTCTGAAGTTGACAATACTCTTGTTTTTATTATTCTCTCAACCATTTTGCTCTCTTGAACATCAAGATAAACATTAAAAAATAAACATTCAGTGTCGCCTCTTTATTTCTTATCTGGCCTTCTTTGGTCAACATGATCAGATAGTCTGAACCAATGCTCCCTCTAATTCCTTTTGGGTGCACAGCCCCTTTAACGGGCTGCGTGGCCCATTCAAATTTCCGCGCACGCGCGATTTTTCCCATTATAAAGCTGGCAAGCAGCCTGTGCAGGACCTCCGGATCGCTGTGCGGCCTCACAGCTTAACAGAACATTCATTACTCTTGATTGCCATCAATATTGCTCCATTCATACCTAATGGCTTGTGTCATGGGGGTGGGGTGGGGGGCGGGAAGAAATTAGGCACTCTAACTTTCCACTATAAATCTGGCTGGCTCTAGTGGGAACTCTGTTGTTCTTCTACATTTGTTACCTTTTGTTTCCTCTGTGGTCTCTCGGTCTAACTCAATTAGCATGGGAGTGGTTAAAAACAACTTTTATTCGTCATCAATGTGGTTGCCACTTAACTGCCCTCTGAAATGGTGGCTCACCACCACCTTCTCCAGGGCAATTAGGGATGGGCAATAAATGCTGGCCTTGCCAGCGACGCCCACATCCCAGGAATTAATTTTTAAAACACAGTGGTTTCATGGAATCAGCCATATCAACATTTTTGAATAAGCTTTTTTATAATAAAATAGGCACTTTTTGGCAAACCAAAAGTTAAATAATTTGCTTTACAATACCTTGCATGACTCTGACGTAACTCGACATACACAATAAAAGTTCTGAACAAACTTAATACAAATTATAATATCTTTCTGAGAGAGCAACTGAACCAGCTCTTACCCACAATTATTGAACAGCCTGGTCCATGTTCCAAGTTACAAAGTGCATGTTCATTGTCAAAATTAAACATCCAAATTTTAAGAAAATATTAACCTAACTTGCATCCTTCCTTCTTCACTAAACATATCTTCAATAGTGCTTCTCACTACCAAATAGTTCCTGCTTATATATATTTAGAACTTTCCATCCAGACCTCCCCTCCTAATTCTATTGGTGGTGCAGATCTTCCAAGACTTCCCTCCATTAGGGTAACCCTTTCTCTATTAAGCTTGTTTTTTGTAGTTTCTTTCAGATACACATGAACATACATAAATAACATTTAATCACCCCCAACCACTCAGAGCATAATACAAAATAGACATGTAATCCAAAATTCCAAATGCAATTTCGCTTGTCACACTTACAATGGGATGTGATCAGGACATCAAGATGAAGGATCCCATCAAAGTGAGGCACTCCAATTAGCAAACAGGCTGAAAACTGTCCAAACCCCTCCCATATACACAAGCTTGAATGAAAACCAAATTCATCTATGGTTAGAAAATCAGACTCTATACTGCCTCTATTGCAGGTCTCCCCTTAAGTTGAGTAATTGTGCCATTATCACCTTTAGCTTCACCTCCAAGTAGGATAGAGATTCACAGTGTATAGAGATACAAAGCACAATGAGATATCTAAAAAAAAACTAGTCTCGAGTGGAGCATAAACACCAGCATGGACTGGTTGGGCCGAATGGCCTGTTCCTGTGCTGTACATTCGATGTAATGTTATGTAGTTAAATAGAATTTTTAATAAATCATATTTCATCATTTTACTGTTTAGTTCTTGAATCTTAATTCATAACTAAATTTGATCTGATCAACGTTACCTGCTGCATCTCTGCTGAAGCATTCCTAGTGTAACTGTTGTATTCATTTATCAATGACCTGACATGGCAGTTCACCCTCACTGCAGTGCTGTGGATCCGTTGCCACCTATTTTTTTCGAGCTTGTAGAAAATCTTGGACAGCTCTGTGGTGATTGTCCACGCTCTCTTCAGCAGTGCCTGCAGGCTGTCTTGTAAATTTGACTGAGATGTTATGACAAGCTCGTTGTGTCCATCACCTTCCACACTGATTGGTTTTGATTGAAGTATGCACATGCACTCACATTCTGCCATCAATCTCAAGTCCTCCATCCAACGCTGCACAGAATCCATTTCTATCAGATGCATGCTAGAAAAAGGATACCATGAAGTTATAAAACAAAACAGAGTTAATGCTGTCACTGCAGTAGTGTTTTGTTTTACTTCCAAATCCCGCCCCCCACCTTCTCCTTTTCTGATGGCATTGACATGGACTGTGCATGGTTACACGGGTTCCACAAAATCCTCCAATATTTTCTGAAGTGCCTATTCTTTATTTGTGAGATTAGACAATGGCCCTGAATTTCTTTGCTAATCTTCAATACTTATCTCATTGTTATACCGTAATTGTGCTGAAAAGATTGGGGAAATTTGCATTTTAGCACATTTGGGTACATTAATGCCGTTATTACGCTAAACGGAAGTTTCCTTGATCTTTTTAACAGGGCAAACTTTTAAAAGGGGCACAGATCCAGGGCCATATACAGGAAAACTGGATTCCTTGTGAGGGCACGCAGGCGACGGAGTAGCCATGGACATATGTGAACACAAGCGGTTCCTATTCTGAGGACGTCCAGCTCCTCGTGATGCAACCCACTGCAAGGGGCATCAGAGGGCATATTCTACAGGATTTTCCTGGGAGTGGGGGGGGAGGGGCGGAATTCAGAAACTTACACAGTTTTGACATCAAGTTACACCAGAGTTGCACCAGGAATATTTATATTAACTACCCTGGAAACTTAAATGTTACTCACTCTGCTGGTGAACAGCGTAACGTTACGGCACAAAACCGATATAACTATAGCATAACTGACATCGAGTAAATTCAGGGCAAGTGCTGACAGGCTACTCAGCTGTGAGGGGAATCACAGACCAGCCTGTTCTTGTTCTTATTCAATATCCTCATACATGCACTTTCTATCAGAAGACACCAGGTAATGATCAGAAACTCATATCTTTCGCGTAGCCCAAGGGTGTGTGACCAACTGTAGCGCTCCCACCCCTACCCCAGCTGAGATCAACTAACTCAGTACAGATTGGTAATTGAACCCCGATCTTCATGGTCGGTATAGCTCAATTTAATAATGGACAGTGAATTTATGAATAGAGCCTTTGCAAAAGAGGTCTTCTGTGGTCATGTGTTAATATGTAAAACAGTTGTCTAGGTTGGTATCTGAATAAAGGAACAACATGAACAATACTGAGAAGGATAAGAAACAGAGTTAAGTTAGGTGCTACATAAATGCAACTTGTTGTTGTTGCTAAATGGGATGGATTACCTTTAATTCACATGTAACATAGCACCTAAACTTAGTTATTTCTTTTTATATAAATCACCAAACAGTGCTGATGTTGGAATTGAGTTGCAGTAGCATTATGTGTCTTTTCTTTCTTCCAACATGATTCATATAGGCTCTCATCTTTCATGCTGGTACTCATCAACAGAACAGTCTGAGACTTCTGTCAAGCCATATAAGTCTATATTTTTCAAGCACACTGACTACGCAACAACGGAATCAGAATTAAATAAATGACAAATAAAGTTGGGATGAACATAACTTTCCTATTTAGAGAGCAGCCTTGGAGCATCTGAGCTACGATATCTTGGTGGATTTAGAAAAATATTGGCCCCGATTTTGGGGGAGCGGGTCATCTTGCGGCGTGCCCCATTAGTTAGATGTTTTTCCTTACCCTTTAGCTCAAACAATTTTTGCCCTGTAAGTTGCTGGAAGTGCGAGTTGATAATGGCGTGGCGAGGGCAACAGGGTATCTGGTATCTTAGTGAACGATGGGGCCAACTGTGTATCTCCTTAACCGATGAGATTTTAGGATTGAGAAAGAAACAGAGGAACAATGGAGAAGGAGGATGAATTAGAGTCAAATAAGGTACAGAAAGTGAAATAAAGATTGGATTAAGAGAGAGAACAAAAGAGACAGAAAGGAAAGGAAAAAATATAAACATTTAAAATTTTAAAAACCGTTAACAACAATTTGTTACATGTAGGAATGAGACTCCACAGTTTAAATTGTTCCCTTTCTGGGCTGGAGAGGTTGAACGACATTGCAGGAACATAAATCTCCTCATTAAAAGGGTACTTACGCTGTTAAATTGCAGCCCGAACTTTCTACAGTGAGTTAAATTGGCAAATAATGCGCAAATGCAGCAACTTCATAAAATTCATGGGGAGGTTGCGGGTGAGTTGTGGTTTCCGTGAGGCTAACGGCGGAGCGGCACAAACCATCCAGCAACTTGTGGCAATTCGCAATTCACGGCGTATCTCATCCTCGCCACAAGTTACTGGACAATTTACACATTAGTAACGGCAAGCGCCATTAAACTCACTGTTATTTTGTCAGAAAATTCTGAGCCAATATGGTTTGTGTGCTAAATTTAAGTACCAGGAACAGTGCTTACAAAATCTTCTTGCTTAGATTGAGTACCCTGATCGTAGGTGTACTTAATCTGTGGTTTGCTTCTCTCGGGTGATTAATAATGCAGATCAAATCAAGCTCAGAATTACAGTACATTGTAAATAGCACATATGTTAAATCTCCAAAGAACGTCCACTTGTTCCTATTGGAGCAGTTCCTCCCAGAATGTTCAAGGGTACAGCATGAGAAGGGTGTGCCTAGTAAAATATATATACTGTGACTAAAAATGATGTCCATTAAAGAAAGACTTGCATTTACATAGCACCTTTCACAGCCTCTGGACGTCCCAAAGCACTTTACATAAGAACATAGGAACATAAGAAATAGGAGCAGGCGTAGGCCACTTGGCCCTTCGAGCCTGCTCCGCCATTCAATAAGATCATGGCTGATCTTCTACCTCATCTCCACTTTCCTGCACTATCCCCATATTCCTTGATTCCTTTAATATTCAAAAATCTATCGATCTCCGTCTTGAATATACTCAACGACTGAGCCTTCGCAGCCCTCTAGGGTAGAGAATTCCAAAGATTCACCACCCTCTGAGTGAAGAAATTTCTCCTCATCTCAGTTCTAAATGGCTGACCCCTTATTCTGAGACTGTGACCCCTAGTTCTAGAATCCCCAGCCAGGGGAAACATTCTCCCTGCATCTAACCTGTCAAGTCCTGTAAGAATGTTGTATGTTTCAATGAGATCACCTCTCATTCTTCTAAACTCCAGAGAATATAGGCCTAGTCTACTCAATCTCTTCTCATAGGACAATCCCCCCATCCCAGGAACCAGTCTGGTGAACCTTCATTGCACTCCCTCTATGGCAAGTATATCCTTCCTTAGGTAAGCAGACCAAAACTGTACACAATACTCCAGGTGTGGTCTCACCAGGGTCTTATATAATTGCAGTAAGACCTCTTTACTGTAATAAAGGCCAACATACCATTTGCTTTCCTAATTGCTTGCTGTACCTGCATGTTAACTTTCAGTGATTCATATACAAAGACACCCAGGTCCCTCTGAACACCAACATTTCCCAATTTCTCACCATTTAAAAAATACTCTGCTTTTCTATTTTTCCTACCAAAGTGGATAACTTCACATTTCTCCACATTATATTCCATTTGCCATGTTCTTGCCCACTCACATAGCCTGCCTATATCTCCTTGAAGCCTCCTTGCATCCTCCTCACAACTTACATTCCCACCCTGCTTTGTATCATCAGCAAACTTGGATATATTACATGTGGTCACCTCATCCAAATCATTGATGTAGATTGTGAATAGCTGAGGCCCAAGCACTGATGCTTGCGGTAACCCATTAGTTACAGCCTGCCAACGGACAACTGTTTTCTGTCTGTTAACCAATCCTCAATCCATGCGAGTATATTACCCCCAATCCCATGAGCCCTAATTTTGTTTAATAACCTTTTGTGTGGCACCTTATCGAATGCCTTCTGAAAATCCAAATACACCACATCCACTGGTTCCCCCTTATCTATTCTACTAGTTACAACCTCAAAAAACTCTAACAGATTTGTCAAACACGATTTCCCTTTCATAAATCTGTGTTGACTCTGCCCAATCCTATTATTATTTTCTAAGTGCCCTGTTACCACGTCCTTAATAATAGATTCTAGCATTTTCCCTATTACTGATGTCAGGCTAACTGGTCTGTAGTTCCCCGTTTTCTCTTTCCCTCCTTTCTTAAATAGTGGGGTTACATTTGCTACCTTCCAATCCGCGGGAACCATTTCAGAATCTATGGAATTTTGGAAAATGACAACCAATGCATCCACTATCTCTATAGCCAAATCTTTTAAAACCCTAGGATGTAGGCCATCAGGTCCAGGTGATTTATTGGCTTTCAGTCCCATTAATTTCTCCAGTACTATTTTTTTACTAGTGAGTTAAATTGGCAAATATTTCAGTTCCTCATTCTCACTAGAGCCTTGGTTCGCCACTATTTCTGGGAAATTTTTTGCATCTTCTACCATGAAGACAGACACAAAGGGTTGGCTTTTCCCAGCGGAGGTGGGTTCGCGTGGGGTTCGCTGTTCGGCGGGTTCCGGTCCCGCTGCCGGTTTCAGCGGCACTGATATATCGATTTTGACTTGACTGGGCTTATTAAGCCCACCGTGTGCATTACCCGGCCCAATCAGTGGGCTCGGGTCTGCTGCTCGCCTCTGCTGACATCTTCCATTCAGCTGTATTTAAGGGGCCCTTTGGGTTTTATTCTATTTCTGATGCACCTGGGTGGTATTGTTTGCGAGATGACTGCTGCAAGAACCAGGGCTTCTCGCCACTTTGATGATGACTCCCTCCATGCTCTTGTGGAGGGAGTGAGAGGGCGCAAGGTGGTTCTGTTCCCCTCCAATGGACGGAGGAAGCCTCCTCAGCAAAGCAAGGCAGCCTGGCAGCAAATTGCTGAGGAGGTGAGCGCCAGGTCTTTGTGTTCACGTACCTGGGTTCAGTGCAGGAAAAGGTTCAATGATCTGCTACGCTCAGCAAAAGTCAGTATAACATCACACTTACCTTCAACCTGCTTCCCATCTCCTCTCATCACCAGCACTCTGCATTGTCACCTACTCCTGCACATCCCAATTTACCCTTACATCCCTTGCACCCTTAACCATCCCTCTCTATATACAGACTCACTTCACCATTCGACTATGCACCCCTTGCACTCGATATTACTGTTATGCAATGGCAACAACTAACAATGCACATGGAGGGCCCTTGGTATTGGCACCTCACTCCATCTTTGTCTCCCTCTAAGCATCTATGCTATGGATTATCTACACTCATTCCAACATTCTTACTCAAACTCCACTTGCAAGAAAAGAGAGCCCACAATAAGAGGAAGAGGGGGAGGACAGGAGGTGGGCCACCTTCCATGGCATATTTAAACACCGCTGAGGAGGCTGCTCTCGACATCGTTGGAGGTGCAGAGGAGCTGGAAGCAGGGGACGGAGAGACGTGCGCAGTAGAGCAAGCTGGTGACAGAACAGATTTGCAACCCTCTTATTTAGATTTCATGAGTGACTGATATGGCATCTGATGTTCATACAGATTGAGTTCTGATCATCTGCTCAATGGGATGTGTCTGCTATGTTAATATCACATGTCTAACTCAAGCCTTTACTCCCCCACAGGACCATTGAGAGCCCCCCTCCCCACTGTCTAGGAGGAAGAGCTGGATGACTCCTCAGAGGAAGTTGCAGCCTCTGAGAGTGTAGTGTCAGCAGAAATGAGCGCACCCAGAAACAGCGCAGAGACGCACACCTCGGTGGGTCCTTTGCGAGATAGAGTAGTGTTGTCACCTGGTGTATCACAGCTCACAAGTGAGCATCAGCAGATGGTGGAGACAGGGACAGCAGAGGAAAGTCCTCATCGGAGGGCACTGGACGCTCCTAGCTCTGCTCAGGACGCTCCTAGCTCTGCTCAGCTGCATGTGGACGCTGTGCCTCTGGGGCCATCCAGAAAGAGAGCGGTGCTGGAACTTCAGGAACAAGTGCAGGAGGCTCTGACTGGGTTTGCAACCACGGTAACTGCGAGTGTGCAGAGAATGGAGGAGTCCATCTCAAACATGAGCAATGCGGTGGTGCACGCATTGGCGAATGTCGGTACCACCATGGAAAGGATGGCAACCTCCAAGGAGGACATAAATCGCCAGACACAGCAGAACATGGTAACACTTCTAAATAGATGGTCTGCTATGGAGGATAGATGGGCATCTATTGAGGAAAGAAACCAGAGGTACATGGACATCCTTGTTATGAGAATGTCAGCACAAGAATGGGTCCTCATGGCCCCACTGATTTGCAGCAAGGTGCTCTCCAGCTACTTGCTAGCAGTGAAGTGCGGGTGAACCATGAGAGGGATGTCGGTGGTCGACAACAAGGAAGTGTGGGCTCCTCTCCAAGCACTCATACTCCCATGTCACTGTGGAGCTCTCGGTCAGAGCCCCAGATTCCTCACCCAACTGAGATGGCTGTCTCAGTCCCTGCACAACCGCAGGAGGAGCAGACTGTTGCGGAGCCCTCCCAGGCTCACAAGCCCAGAGGACGCCCACCAAAGGCATCTAAGCAGGCGCAGCATAGAAGTGAGCAAGCTGCCCCTACATCTGCTGAAGCTACAGGGGAAGAACCACATAGAAGCACGCATAAGAGAAAGTTAACACACAAATAGTCAGAAGGGTAGTCACTTGAGTGTTTTGATATAATACAAAGTTACATTTGTCATCGTTATTTCAATTGTATTAAAGAAATGCCTATGAGTGCATCAAAATGGAAGTTGCACAGTGAGGGGTCAGGGCACCTTTCATCTGTAGTGATGGTGGGGAGAGTGATAGAAATGCACAGTTTATTGTACAGATGCTGTATAGTGTGTTATGAAGGTCGTGCAAACACTCATATCCATGTGCCAGCCACATGTGTTTGCTACGTAAACTTACCCGAATCTGGCATGGATTAGTGTATCCCTTGCCTCATGGCCAGCAATGTGCTCGCGTGCTGGTGGCACAGGCACAGCCGCTTCCGCAAGGTCTTCCTCATCTGCCGCCTCATTCGGCTCCTCCTCCTACTCTGAGCTAAGCAGCGCTAAGCCACACTGCTGTGCGATGTTGTGCAGGGCACAGCAGACCACGATGATTTTGGACACCCTGGCTGATGCGTACTGTAGGGCTCCACCAGATCTGTCGAGTCTTCTGAATCGCATTTTGAGCAAGCCGATGGTTTGTTCTATGATACTTCTGGTGGAAATGTGGCTCACATTGTAGCGCTCCTCAACTTCATTTGATGGCCTCCTCATCAGTGTCATTAGTCACGTCTTCAGGGGATAGCCCTTGTCTCCAAGGAGCCATCCGGAAAGTTGGGTTGGCAGATTGAACAGCTAAGGCACAGTAGACTGCCGCAGGATGAACGAGTCATGGCAACTGCCAGGGAACTTGGCGCAAACCAGCATAATGTTCTTCCTGTGGTTACACACCAGCTGGAAATTAAGGGAGTAGAAGCCCTTGCGGTTCACAAGTACAGCTGGGTTGTGATGGGGTGCCCCAATGGCCACATGTGTGCAGTCTACGACACCCTGCACCCTTGGGAAGCCTGCCATATTTGCAAAGCCAACCGCACGCGCGGTAACACTTGCTTCATCCGTGGAGAAGTGGATGTAATTGTGCGACTTGGCAAAGAGGGCATCGGTAACCTGCGTGATGCAAGTGTGTGCGGCCGACTGGGAGATGTCGCTGATGTCTGCTGCTAATCTCTGGAAGGACCCCGAAGCAAAGAAGTTGAGTGCGGTGGTGACTTTGACAGCCACTGATAAGGAGTGTCAACCCACTCCTCTGGGCTGCAGGTGTTGGTGCAGCATTGTGCAGATGTCAGCGACTACCTCTCGCGAAAGTCTCAGCCTCCTTTGGCACTGCTGCTCAGTCATGTTGAGGAAGCTCATCCTCTGCCTGTAAACCCGGTGTTGGGGGTATCTCCTGTGGCGCGGTGCCGGCCTGCGCTGACGCCCTCTGCCCTGTGCAGCATCAGGTGGCTGAGGAGAAGGTTGGCACTCCTGTTGTTGCTGCTGCTGCTGTGCCTGGTTCTGCTGCTGCCGCGGCTGCTCTTCCTCCGATTCTGAGGACCAGGATGAGAGAGTATAAATGGTTCCCTTTCCGCTGGTATATATCTCAGTTGAGGAATAGATGTTATAAGCACTCAGTCAATGTGGGGAGAGGGTATTCCAAGGAGGTCACTGTGCATATGGATCTCCGATTAAACACTTACAAGCTCAATAGACCTGCAGAATGTGTTCCAAAACCTCAAAACACAAAGTTCTGCCATCTGAAAGTGAGCCATGTTACAGGTCAGCTTTTATGCTGCAGGAGCAGCTGTCAAGTATTCAGCGAGTTGCTGAACTCGGCACAATCAGCTGGCGTGTTTGTCGCACGACGTGCAACGCGCTGAAAATGTTGCAAAATGGAAAAAGCCTCTCAAAATAGGATTGTCCAACTGTTAACAAGCTGTTAACTGCCTTAAGTGGCTCTCCCACTGCTTGGTGTCGGTTCTGATCAGAACTCACAGACCCGACACTCTGTAAAGTTGCGTGGAGGCGGGATGGCGGCGGGTTCATAACCCGCCGTCAATCATTTTGATTTTAACTCCAGACCTGCCTCCAAACCTACCCTCTGAGCGCCGGCAAAATCGTGGCCAAAGTATTTATTTAATTTCTCTGCCATTTCCTTATTCCCCATTATAATTTCTCCTTTCTCAGCCTGTAAGGGACCCACATTTACTTTTGCTAATCTTTTCCTTTTTACATACCTATGCTGCTTTTACAGTCTGTTTTTATGTTTCTCGCTAATTTACTCTCATATTCTATTTTCCCTTTTTTTTTAATCAATTAATGGTCCTCCTTTGCTGAATTCTAAAATCCTCCTAATCCTCAGGCTTACTACTCTTTTTGGCAGCATTATAAGCCTCTTCCTTTGATCTAATACTATCTTTAACTTCTCTTGTTAGCCACGGTTGGACCACTTTTCCTGTGGGGTTTTTGTGCCTTAAAAGAATGTATATTTGTTGTAAATTATGTATTAATTCTTTAAATGCTAGCCATTGCTTATCTACCATCATACCTTTTAATGTAGATTTCCAATCTACCGTAGCCAACTCACCCCTCATACCTACGTAGTTTGCTTTGTTTAGATTTAAGACCCAAGTTTCGGATTTAACGAAATCACTTTCAAACTCGATATAAAATTCTATCATATTATTGTCACTCTTCCCTAAAGGCCCCTTTACTACAAGGTTATTAATTAACCCTTTCTCATTGCACAATACTAGATCTAAAATAGCCTGTTCCCTAGTTGGTTCCTCAACATACTGATCTAGAAAACTATTTTGCATACATTCCATGACTTTGTCCTCCATACTATTACTGCAAATTTGGTTTGCCCAGTCTATATGTAGATTAAAGTTCCCCATGATCACTGTATTACCCTTGGTACATGCACCTCTAATTTCCTGATTTATACTCTACCCTACATTACAACTACTGTTTGGGGGCCTATAAACAACTCCCACCAATGTTTTCTGCCCCTTGCTGTTTCTTAGCTCTACCCAAACTGATTCTACTTCTTGATTTTCAGAACTAAGATCCTTTCTCTCTACTGTCTTTATCCCATCCTTTATTATCAGGGCTACCCTTCATCATTTTCCATTTTGCCTATCTTTTCTAAAAGTTAAGAATCCTGGAATATTTAGTTCCCAACCTTGGCCACTTTGCAATCATGTCTCTGTAATGGGTATTAGATCAAACCTATTAATTTTTATCTGCGCTATTAATTCATCTATTTTGTTGTGAATGCTTTGCGCATTCAGATATAGTGCCTTTAGCTTTGACTTATTTCTATTTTTCCCTGATGTCACCTTAGTCACTGATGCCTTATTACCTTTGTTACTCTCTCTGTCTCTTCCTGACCCACTCTGCTTATTTTTACTCAAAACTCTACTCTAGAGCCTTGACATTTCTCTCGCTGCTTTTAAATTTACTCTTTCCTGAATCCTACCACCACCCCTTCATTAGTTTAAAGCCCTGTCTACTGCCCTAGTTATTCGGTTGGCCAGGACACTGGTCCCAGCCCGGTTTAAGTGGAGCCTGTCCCAATGGAACAGCTCCCTCTTTCCCCAGTACTGGTGCCAGTGCCCCATGAAATGAAACCCCTTCCTCCCACACCATTCTTTAAGCCATGCATTTAAACCTCTAATCTGTTTGTCTCTATGCCAATTTGTGTGTGGCTTAGGTAACAATCCAGAGATTAATACCTTTGTTGAGGTTCTGCTTTTTAATTTGGTTCCCAGCTCCACAACCTCCCTCAGCAGAACCTCATTCCTAGTTCTACCTATGTTGTTGGTTCCTATGTAGACCACGAGAACTGGATCCTCCCCCTCCCACTCCAAGTTCTTCTCCAGCTGCGAGGAGATGTCTTTAACCCTGCACCATGCAGGCAACACAACCTTCGGAACTCTCGGTCGCGGCTACAGAGAACAGTATCTTTCTCCCTGAATATACTGTCCTCTACCACAACTACATTCCCTTTCACTCCCCCCACTTGAATGGCCTCCTGCACCATGGTGCCATGGTCAGCTTGCTCATCCATCCTGCAGGCTTTTCCCTCATCCACACAGGCAGTAAGAACCTCATACCTGTTGGACAAGGGCAAAGGCTGAGGCTCCTCCAGCACTACACCTGGGGTCCCCTTACCTGCCTGAATTGCAGTCACACCCTCCTGTCCCTGACCACTAACCAGCCCTGTACCACTACCTAATCTAAGGGGTGTGACTGCCTCCTGGATCAAAGTGTCCCGGTAACTCTCCTCATTCCTGATGCCCCGCAATGTCTGCACCTCAGACTCCAGCTCAAAAACTCTGAGCTGAAGTTCCTCAAGATGTAGGCACTTACTGCAAATGTGGTTGTCCGGGATCACAATTCTCTCCACAAACTCCCACATGCTGCAGTTGCGGCACACCACCTGCACTGCCATCCCTATATGACCTTGTTTTATTTAATTAAATTTGTATTTAGGTAACAACCAATGAAGTACTTTTGAAGTGGAGTCACTGCTGTAATGTAGGAAAGGCAGCAGCCAATTTGCCCACAGCAAGGTCCCACAAACAGCAATGTGATAATGACCAGATAATCTTTTTTTGTTGTGTTGATTGAGGGATAAATATTGGCCAGGACACCGGGGATAATTCCTATACTCTTCTTCATGCCATGGGATCTTTTACATCCACCTGAGAGAGCAGACAGGGCCTCAGTTTAACGTCTCATTCGAAACATGGCACAGTGCAGCGCTCCCTCAGCACTGCACAGGAGTGCTCAAGTCTCTGGAGTGGGACTTGAACGCACAACTTTTTGACTCAGAGGTAAGAGTGCTACCCACTGAGCCAAGGCGGACACTTACAGAAAGACCAAAAATTAATGAGAATTCCATGAAATATAACTTGGCCATTACTTGACAGTAAGGGGGAAAAATTCAGCTGCTTGCGCCTCCCGTTAGCGCCTTAAGAGGGCGCTAATGGGGCGTAAAGCAGCTAACGCCCGGGCGCAGCGCCGGCCACGCCTCCCGAAAAATTTAGTGGGAGGTTAGCGGCGGCGGCAGCCGGTAGCGCCCTGTGGCGCTGCGCCGCCGGCGATGACGTCATCGCCGTGCGCAGCACCCCGCTCGCGCCCCGGCCGTGATCTTCAGTCGCGCCCCCTGATTTACCGCCAGACGCTATGTCCGACGGGTTCAGGGAGGCGTACGTGCGGCCGGGGCGGCGATATTTAAAGCGGAGGTGGCAGGCGGCCATTTTTGTTGCTGGCCGCCTGCCAGCACCTGCCCCCGGCCCCCGTGAAGCCCCCCCCACCGTGAAGTGCCGGCTGCGCTCCAAGAGCCCGGCACTTCTCTTGAGTGCCGGGCTCTTTTGCCGGCACTCCCGATCCCTGGGGGCCCAGCTGGGCCCCGGTTCGCGCTGCGCAGGGTCCCTCCCCTTTAAGAAGGGGAGGAAGGCCTGCAATACCGCGGCGCGACGTGCCGCAGCGCGTGGCGCTGCGGCACGTAGCGCCAGGATATTCACTCGCAGCGCCCCAAGAGGGATGCGGGCTGCTTCCAGTTGCGCCCCTCTTCCCTCTTGGGGCGCAACCACTGAAGTTCCGGCGCGGGGCCGCTAATTTTTTCGGGGCGCTAAAAGTCGCGCCCCGGCGAGGTTAGCGCCCCAAATGGGGCGCGACTCAATTTTTACCCCTAAATGCGTAACTAAGGCCACGATTTTGCCGGTGCTCAGAGGGTGGTTTCGGAGGCGGGTCAGCTGTTAAAGTTGCAATGATTGACAGTGGGTTGGAAACCCGCCTCCGTGTGCGTTTCAAGAGTGTCGGGTCTGTGATTTCACAACAGACCCGACACCAAGCGGCGGGTGAGGGATTTAAGACAGTTAACTCCTTGTTAACTGCTATTTTGACAGCCTTTTCCAATTTTTGCACATTTTCTACGGGTTTCACTATGTTCGGAGATCACGCCAGGTAAATATGTCGGGAGAACCAACAAGCTGGATAGTTCACAGCTGCAACTGCAGTCTAAAAGCTGCACTCTCACATCTGTTCACTTTCAAATGTCAGAGTTTGCTGATTTCAGGATTTGGGAGATACATTGGGGGAAAAATTAGGTCGCGCCCCATTTGGGGCGCAAATATCGTCTGGACGCAAAAATTAGCGCCTGGCGCTAATTATCGCCACTGACTGGAAACTTCACTTTTACCGCCCCGGGAGGTGAGTGGAGCGCTAAATCAGGCGCTGCACACCTATCTTAAGGCGCAAAGGCCGAGCAGTGAGGCGCTAACTCAGCGCGCGAGCGCAGCGCAGGTGCTGCCAGTTAGCGAGGGAACACAGACACACTGGCGCCGGCCAGTTCTTAAAGCGGGGGGGCCAACTTGCTCCCCAGCCACACCCTGCTCATTGCAGCCTTGAATCTCAGCCTGGAGAGACCTGTGAATCCATTTTGCTGCCAAGGATGGAGAGGGTGAGAGAACGAGCTCAGCGCTTCACCGAGCGGGCCTTGGATGCTCTGGTTGGCGCGGTGGAGCGCAGAAGATGTATACACTTCCCTGAGAGTGGCAGGAGGCCTTTGCCACGCGAGTACAGAAGAGTGTGGAGGGAGGTGGCTCAGAGCGTCTCCTCCAGGAGCATGGTGCCCAGGACCCATGTTCAATGCCGCAAAAAGTTCAACGACCTCACTCGGGTCGTCAGGGTGAGTGGCTTTTTCTCAATACCTCTCCATCCCTCCATCTCAACCTCACTCTATGGCCAGAGGGTCTTAAAACCCAAATGCACAACACTCATCCAACACCTATGGCCCTTTCATGAAACACACACACACATTCCACACTTTGCATACAGTAAGGGCTATTCACCTATGGGAGGCACATCAGGCAAGACCATGGCTGCATACAGTAAGGGCTATTCACCTCTGGGAGGCACATCAGGCAAGACCATGGCTGCATACAGTAAGGGCTATTCACCTATGGGAGGCACATCAGGCAAGACCATGGCTGTATATTTACTCAGATGCTGTCCTTTTACTTGCAGGCCAAGCTGGCGCATAATAGGAGACAGCAGCAATGGACAGGTGGAGGGCGGCCTCAGCTGCAACCCCTCAGCGATCTTGAGGAGCGCGTCCACAGGATTGTGGCAAGCCGGGTGATCGGTCCCATCGCCACTGGAGACGCCGACCCCGTTCTGGACAGCAATGGTAAGGTCATCACCTTTTTGTCCTCTGTCCTTCCACTTGTCCCTCACAACACCAGCCTTTGACACTTTCAATCCAACTTGCTAACTCGCTGCACTTATTCCTCCCTTACTGCCACCCTGTCCTCACGCTAAAGCCACTCTTGTACCTCCCTGCTTTCAGATGGTGATTCACCAGCTGAGGAGACGGGCCCTGAAGCTGCCAGTGGGAGTGAAGCTGCAGCCGAGGAGGAAGAGGAAGCCAGAGCATCAGTGCCACCCTCTCCCGAGGAAGCCCATGCCCACACTGGGAACACGCCTTCCCTGGAGGGGAGCAGGGGGGAAGGGTCTGATGAGGGTGAAGCTCCAGGACCCAGCGGGCTGCAGCAACGCCATGGGGGTAGGGAAGAACGGGGGCCTTCTCCCCAGAGGGAGAGTATGCCAGCGACTCCTACTGCAATGGACGCAGAGGAGGAGCGGCTGATCGCAGAAATGAACACCCAGGCGGTGGGCATGCACACTGAGCTCATGGGTGCAGTGGGAAGGGTGCCCGAATGCATTGAGTCACTGGCAAGGAGTGTGGAGCACTTCGCTGTAGCACAGGCGGATGCCACACTAACGCTTAGTGCTGCAATTCAGTCACTGACTGCCGTGATCCCATCTCTGACTGCTCTCATGCAGACTCAGATTGAGGCCACGCGAGCACTGACTGCTGCCAACCTCGATGGTTCGTTCACATGTCCCCGGGGCTCTCACCGCGCCGCAGCAGGCCAGCAATCTGTGCTCCAGCAGATTGCTCCGGATGCTGAAGTGCTGCCCCTTGGGAGTGCCAGTGTGTCGGTCGAGCAGGGAGTTGCTGTCCTCTCTCACGATGACAGCATTCCTGCTGCCAACACTGTCACTTCTCCACTGCACTTGCCACCGCCTGTAGGACAGACTGCTGCCGCCCATGCAGAGTTGGTGCAGTCTGCAGCCGGGCCCTCCAGGCCCAGAACTGGTCGAGGCCGTCCTTCAGGGGCATCTGCAGTGTCACGGTCTGACAATCAGCAGCCTTCCACCAGCCTTGCTGCAGCCACTGAGGTCCCATTACGGAGGAGCAGTAGGGTTAGAAGGGGGGAAGTGCGCAAGGGAAGGAGATCACCCTCGAAGGGCAAAAAGTAGGAGGTGTGACAAAATGCTGGTCATTTTTTTATTAAAGGCCGAGGTTCGTGGTCCAACTTTTGTCTAGTGTTTTGGACATTATCTCCAGGTTGTGAGAACCAGTTATGTTAATGACTGTTTTTTTGTGTTTATTTCTATGAGTTTGTCATGAGGAAATGACACACACAGAGTTTGTAAAATAAATAAGTTTTTGTATTCAAAATATACATGTTTGGTGTTTGGAATCATTGGTGCCTTGGCCGGCTTAGGGGTTGCGTGCTGGGTTCATTGATGTTGTTAGCAATGGCAGAAGCCATTTCCACAGCAGGGGCCCTAGAAGCGGCTTGCTATCAGCCGTTGACGGACGGCCCTTGCAGTTTCACCATTGTGGGCCGCCCTCCCGCCTTGGTGCTGCTGATGATCATCCTCCTCGTCCTCTTCCTCCTCTTCCTCCTCCTCCTCTGGTGGTGCTCCAAGGCCTGGTGGCATTGGCTGGGTCCTGACGATTGCCATGTTATGCAACATGCAGCACACAACTACGAAGTTGGATACTCGCTCAGGCGAGTACTGCAGGGCTCCTCCAGAATGGTCAAGACAGCGGAACCGTTGCTTCAGCACGCCGATTGTGCGCTCAATGATGTTCCTGGTAGCTTGATGGCTCTCGTTGTACCGCAGCTCAGCAGGGGTGTCGGGCGTACGGAGCGGTGTCATCAGCCAGGTGCTCAATGGATACCCCTTGTCCCCGAGAAGCCAACCAACTGGCTGATGCGGTGCCTCGAAAAGTTCTGCCACAGTAGTCTGGCGCAGGATGAAAGCATCGTGGCAGCTGCCAGGATAGTGGGCATTGACAGCGAGTATCAGCTGTCTGTGGTCACAGACCAACTGAACATTCAAGGAATGGAACCCCTTTCTGTTCCGGAATTCCTCGGCATTCTCATGTGGAGCACGCAAAGCCACATGCGTGCAGTCAATGGCGCCCTGCACCATGGGGAAGCCCGCTATCCTCGCAAAGCCCAGAGCGCAGTCACGCTGCTTGTCTGGGGTCATGGGGAAAGAGATGAACTCTCGTCTCCTTTTAAAGAGGGCATTTGTGACCTGCCGGATGCAGCAATGCACCGCGAACTGGGAGATATTGGCGAGGTCCCCAGCAGCAGCTTGAAATGAGCCAGTAGCATAGAAGTTGAAAGCCACTGTGACCTTCACTGCCACCGACAGAGACGTCCTGGACCTCAGTTGAGGCTGCAGATCTGGCTGCAGCAGGTGGCAGAGCTCAGTGACCACCTCCTTGCTGAATCGCAGCCTTCGCAAACACAGCTCCTCAGACATATGAATGTAGGAGAGCTGTTCACGATATACCCTGGGAGGGTAAGCTCTCCTGTACATACGCCTGTTGGCCCTCCTCCGTCTGGCCATCATTGCCACTCTCTCTCTGCGTCTCTGTGTCCTCCGATTCAGCTGGAGCAGGACGACGCCCCCAATCAGTGCAGCCCCCATAGTCTCTTTGCAAGCAAAGTTATGAAGGACAGCAACCAAAGTACCAGCGAAGTTAGGATCAGTAGGCAAAACTACCTCACAAAGCGTTGACTCAATGCAGAAGTCTCTCTTTCTCTCTCTCCGAATCTCTCTCTCTCTCTCTCAGAACGAGTGGTGCAAAAATGTCAACCACAGAAAAAGACAGGAAGAGGCCCCCTTTAAATAGCGCCCCCCCCAGCCCCACAGCGATTGATAGCGTTCCAGTCTTCCGGTCGTTGGATGCGCCAGGCGGTAAGGCAGGGGGCGCCACTCAATTTCCGCTCCGGGGCGCCACAAGGGCGTTGCACCATGGAATGACGTCACAATCTGCGCGCGCAGGTGGTCGCGGCGGTAAAGTTTAGCGCCGCCGCACAATGTCTAGTTAAGTTCCCGAGCGGCGCAAACATCGCTGCGCCTGGGCGCTAGCGGCTTTGCGCCCCATTAGCGCCCTCTTAAGGCGCTAACGGGAGGCGCAACCAACTGAATTTTTCCCCCATTCTGTCTTGAGGCTGTAAGTGTGTGGTGTTAACTCTATATCCACTGTCACCTCCATTGCTGGACATAAAAGGCGCCCTCACACTTCACTGTGCCACCTCAAATTGTGAGCACACATATGGCAACGATGTCAAACATTGATACAACATTAATTTATTCCAACAGAATAAAAGAACAGAAACTTAACATTGATTTCTAGCAGAACACCCAAGTGAGTACCCTTGTGATTATTTATGTGGCAGCTTTCTCTTACGCGTGCTTCTATGTAGTGCTATCCCTGTAGCTTCAGCAGATGTAGAGACAGCCTGCTCACTTCCTTGCTGTGCCTTAGACACCTTTGGCAGTCGTCCTCTGGATTTTGGAGCCTGTGAGGGCCCCGCCAAAGTCTGCTCCTTCTGCGGCTGCACAGTGGCAGACTCGGCCATCACTGCTCGGTGAGTCATCTGGGGCTCTGACCGAAGGGTTGGCAAGGGGATGGAAGTTTGAGCGCTTGAAGAGGAGCCCCCACTTGCATGTCCCCTCCCACCATCATCCCTCTCATGGGCCACCCGCACTTCTCTGCTAGCAAGTAGCTGGAGAGCACCTTGTTGCACATCAGTGGGGCCATGAAGACCCGTCTCTGTACTGACAGTCCTCATAATGGAGACGTCCATGAACCTCTGGTTCCTCTCCATGATAGATGCCCATCTATCCTCCATAGCTGACCATCTATTTAGAAGAGTTACCATGTTGTTTCGAGTCTGGCGATTTATGTCCTCCATGGAGGTTGCCATCCTTTCCATGGCGGTACCTACATTTGCCATTGCGTGCACCACGGCATTGCTCATGTTTGAGATGGACTCCTCCATTCTCTGCACACTCGCACTCACCGTGGTTGCAAACCCAGTCAGAGCCTCCTGCACTTGTTCCTGAAGCTCTCTTTCTGGATGGCCCCAGAGGCTCAGCATCTACATGCAGCTGAGCACAGCTAAGGGCATCCTGTGACCTCCAATGAGGACTCTCCACAGCTGTCCCTGTCTCCACCATCTGTTCTTGCTCACTTGTGAGTTGTAATACACCAAGTGAGAACACTACTCTATCTCGCGTTGGACCCACCGAGGTGTGCGTCTCTGCGCTAGTACTGGGTGCGCTCATTTCTGCTGACGCTGCCCCCTCAGAGGATGCAGCTCTTCCTCCTGGTCAGTAGGGAGGGGGGCTCTTGATGGTCCTGTGGGAGAGTAAAGACATGAGTTAGACATGTGATATGTAGATTGCAAATACATCCCATTGTGCACATGATGAACGTTCAAATTCTATGGACATCTGATCCCATATGTGTCACTCATAAAAGCCAAATAAGATGGATGGAGAAGCAATCTGTCACCAGGTTGTTCTACTGAGCCCCTCTCTCCGTCCCCCACTTCGAGCTGTTCCACTGATCCCGCAATGTCGAGAGTGGCCTCCTCAGCATGGGTGAGCTGTGAGAAGGATGGTGGTCCTTCTCCTGTTCTCTCCCTCTCCCTCTTATTGTGGGCTCTCTTTTTCTGCAATGAGGGAACGAAGTGGAGTTTCAGTGAGAGTGATGGAATGAGTGTAAAGAATGGATAGGATAGATGTTTAGAGGGAGACTATGATGGAGTGGGTTCCCATTACCGGGGTCCCTCCTTTTGAGTTGTTAGTTGTTGTCATTGCATAACCTTGAGGGTGGGTGTGAGGGGTACATAGTAAGATGGGGAAGTGATTCTGTACATAGGGAGAGAGGGATGGGTGATGGTGCAAGGGATGTTGGGGTGAGTTAGGATGTGCAGGAGTAGGGATGGCAATGCAGAGTGGTGGGGATGTGATGACAGGCACAGCAGAATTAAGGTAAGTGTGCTTTTTACTCACTTTTTCAGAGCGCAGGAGATCTGCATTGGACCCAGGTGCGTCTGAACACAGACATGGCATTGACCTCCTCAGCTATTTGCAGCCAGGCTGCCTTTGTCTGCTGAGGAGGTTTCCTTCTTCCATCACCTGGGTATAGGACCTCACAACGTCCTCTGACTCACTCCACAAGAACTTGGAGGGAGTCATCGTTGAAACGGGGAGCTGCCTTTTGTCATCGTGGAGAGCACCAGCACTCAGGAGCATCAGAAATGACGTGAGGTGTAATTGTGAAATGGCTCCCTTAAATACACCGGCTGCAAATGCATCAGCAGAGCAGCTCAGCAGACCCGCACCCTGTGATCAGGCCGGGTAACGCGCACGGCGGTCTTAACCAGCCCAATTCACAGAAAATTGTGTCAGCAGACCGGCTGGAGCTGGGAGCGGGACCGGAACCCGCCGACTAACATTCCCGACGCCAACCCGCCTCCAATCGGAAAATCCAGCCCTAAGTATACACTACAGACAAAGAAGTAAATATTTAAACATCGTTATAATAGATGTTTCTCAAGTCCGAGTGAAAACTTTACTCTGACGAACAGTGGAGCCCACTAATTAAAAATGTCTGCTGGGTCAATGCCTGCAAGTTGTAAAATTGAAGTATAAGTACTTATCTCATTGAAAAACTACATCAAACTTAAAAACCTCAGGCCAATTCTGTTCCATATATTGCATCATTATCAACATCAGTCGAAACCTTCTGCTTGCTGCCTTCCCATGAGACACATCGTGCTCTCAGCAGCACTTTTAAATGCTCAAGTGCGGATAAATTCCTTTAATTGGTGCGTGCATGACGACAGCCCTACTCTCTTCTTAGAAAATGGCAACAAGGAAAATCAATATGTCAAATAAAAAACCCGAAAAAATACAAATCACAAATCCAGCAAAAACTAATTAGAAAATCGTAGCCCCAGACCCACTTTCCCAAAACATTTGGAGTTGTTCTATTTAATCTGTTTCAATGTTACTGTGTTAACAAGTAATGATGAACTTTCATTATCGAAAGCTCACAAAACATTGTATGAAATGACAGCCTGTTTTCTGTTTCAGGCATTGGGTTATTCAAGATCTTCTAAAGCAGACGTTCCCATATTATGGTACGTGTACCCCCAGAGGTATGCGAAAGATCTCTGGGAGGTATGCGGGAGAAATTTTCTAATGGTGGACTTTATTTATTAATTATTTTATTTATTTATTTAATGCAATTTTTATAATAGGCTACTCAGACGAAGCTTTGAAACTCTGTGGGAATTTGTTATATAAAGTAGTTAATTTACAGAGCCCTCACCTCCAATTACCGTACACTTTGTACAATGCTTGGACATTAAAGGGGTTAAAATATTAACCCTGTCTGCTGGTATGGGTACGCGGGCAGCTGGTAGATCTGGAAGGGGAAACACAATAAGTAAAGTTTTGGGAACCTCTGTTCTAAAGGGATTATGTTATTCCTTGTACACAAAAATTTCACAGTGAATGCATAACTAAGTATACATTGTTGATATGTGAAGAACATAAAACATCCTGGGAAATCATTGACTTCACTAATCTGTCCAGTAGCAAAACCAAAGTGGTACACAATCCAATGTGTATTTATAAAAATATCTAACATTTAATGCACATTTTGTAGGCTTTTTAACATTTCAAACATTGACAAGCTTTTGGACTTGCATATATTTCTCTGTGATTTTTGAGTCAGAAAATAGGCTTGTTTTTCATTTAAAAAAATACATCACACAGAATAGCTTCAAATAAGCTGTCTGACAAAACAATCTCTTCAGCAATTCGCATTAGACAATGACATTAAAAGTGTTTTCCCATGAGCCCAATTTCCTGGATTGTGAGAAATATTAAGTCAGTGTGATCTCTCTTCCTGGCAGCCAGCAGGCATCCTGACAGATCGACCACAAGCTCAGTCGTCCTACACACAGGAGATGAAGGAAGTTCAAACATTTCTTTTAAACAAACATTGCACCCTGTTTGGAGGACACCATGCCCTGCTCTCTAAGAAGCTCCTATTGTCTGAAAAGGTTTGAAAGACAAAATCAATGATATAGTCTTCAGACAGCAAAGTATTGTTCCTTCCTGTCCTTTTTACTGCCCTCACCTTCGTTGTGTTCTAATTACAAATGCAGGACTCCCATATCTGGTCTTCTGATATGCCTCCTTTGCAAACACCGGGGGGGGAAAAGTTCGTCATTTTGGGGCGCGAACATCGCCCTGGGCGCTAACTTTAGTGTCCGGCGCTAATTCGCGCTGGTGAACGCGAAATTGAGTTTTAGCGCCCCAAGAGGGAAGTGGAGCGCTATATCGAGCGCTCCACTTCTTTCTTAGGGTGCTAACGTCGGAGAGCAGGGTGGAGACTTCAGCAGTGCTGCACACTGGGCCGTGCAGCGCTGCCGCGTTCAAAGGCTCCTTCCCTCCCTTAAAGGGAAGGGCCTTCGCTGCAGGCTCTGCAATTTAAAAATTACCTACCTGGACCACCAAGGCAGCCGCGATCCTGCGCGATCAGCCCGGCACTCAAGCAGAGTGCTACGCTGATCGATCGCGAGCGGGAACCAGCAAAAAAAACTAGAACAGGAAAGGTAAGTTTTTTTTCCACTTACCTCGGCCACCTCGCCTTTAATCATTGCCCCCGAAGCGGCCGGCCACCCGATGCACACCTCCTGCAGCTGTCGGTGTTTTCGACCGGCACTGCTGCAGGGGGCGAAGTCAATTTCGGGTCCAGCGCGCTACCGGGGCGATGTGCATGATGATGACGTCACGATCTCTGAGCGAAGGAGATCGGGGCGCAACACCGTAGCGCCGCCGCAAAACTCCCGCCGAATATGGTGGGAGTCGATGTCAGCACCGCGCCCGGTCGCAAAGCCATTTGCGCCCCATTAGCGCCCCCGGGGGAGCTAACGAGAGGCGCAAAGGTATCCAATTTCACCCCCCAGCTGTTTTGATTGATTATGGCAGTGTTGCATTTACAGCTCCAATAGAGCAGTGCTTCAGTCAGTAAGTTACACTAATTTTAACTTGCTGACATTGACCAGTATGGTTCCAATTACACCACTTCTTTAGCTGTGTCATTTTGTAACCGCAATCCTTTGAGGCTGTTAACTTGTTTAAGGAAAGTGAAAAAACAGCAAATGCCAGAAATCTGAAATATGTTCTGACAAAGGGTTTGTACTCAAAATGTTAACGGCTCTTTTCTCTTTTCAGACGCTGATAAACCTGCGAAGGGAACCCAGTGTTGAAGATAACTGTCGTGCTCCTGGGTGGAGGGGCGGATGCGGGTGGGGGGGTGGTGGAGAACCAAAGGCATGGTTGAAGAGGAGGCTTTTGAAAGCAGGGAGGGAGGTGGAAGGGTGGAGGAAACTGATAGCGAAATCCAGAGGGCAGGAATGTAGAGGTTCAATGAGTGGTCACTTCTGGTGGCTTAGAGGGAGTGAAAGGTGAGGAAGAGTCCACTGTTAGAGGAGTAGCAGGTCTGTCAACATCTGAAAAGAGAAAATGTCATAATAAATTAATTACTTCTGAAGCGCATTCACTGTTGTTTAGTCGTCAAACGCTGCAGCCAATTTGCACACAGCAAGCTTCCACAAACAACAAGCTGGGACTCTTCTCTTAAAAAGAGAAGGCTGAGGTGTGACCTGAAAGAGGTCTTTAAGATTATGAAAGGGTTTGTTAGGATAGATGTAGAGAAGATGTTTCCACTTGCGGGCGAGAACAGAACTAGAAAGAAAAAGGACTTGCATTTATATAGCGCCTTTCACGACCACCAGACATCTCAAAGCGCTTTATAGCCAATTAAGTACTTTTTTTTTAAGTGTAGTCACTGTTGTACTGTAGGAAACGCAGCAGCCAATTTGCGCACAGCAAGGTCCCACAAACAGCAATGTGATAATGACCAGATAATCTGATTTTGTTATGTTGGTTGAGGGATAAATATTGTCCAGGACACCGGGGATAACTCCCCTGCTCTTCTTCGAAATAGTGCCATGGGATCTTTTACGTCCACCTGAGAGAGCAGACGGGGCCTCGGTTTAATGTCTCATCTGAAAGACAGCACCTCTGACAGTGCAGCACTCCCTCAGCACTGCACTGGAGTGTCAGCCTAGCTTTAGTGTGCTCAAGTCCCTGGAGTGGGACTTGAACCCACAACCTTCTGACTCAGAGGCGAGTGTGCTACCCACTGAGCCACAGCTGACAACTAGGGGCCATAAATGTAAGATAGTCACTAATAAATCCAATAGGGAATTCAGGAGTAACTTCTTTACCCAGAGAGTGGTTAGAATGTGCGACTCGCTACCACAGGGAGTAGTTGAGGCGGACAGCATCGATGTATTCAAGGGGAAGCTAGATAAGCACATGAGGGAGAAAGGAATAGAATGATATGTTGATGGGGTTCGTTGAAAAGGAGTGAGAGGAGGCTCGTGTGGAGCATAAACATAGGCATGGACCTATTTGGCCAAATGGCCTTTTGCTATGCTGTAAATACTTTGTAATTGTAACAATGAGATAAATGAACAGTCAATCTGTATTAGTGATGTTAGTTGAGGGATAAGTGTTGGCCAGAACATGAGGAAAACATCCCTGTTATTCTAGTGTTCCATGAATAGTACCACAAGATCTTTTACATTCCCCTGAGCAAGCACCTCTGACAGTGTAGCACTCCCTCAGTACTGCACTGAATTGTCACCAAGATTATGTGCTCGACTGCTGTGGCAGCCCCTCAACCATACCCTTTTTCTATGTGCTCAAGTCCTGTAGTGGGGCTTGAACCCATGACCTTCTGACACAAAGGTAAGAATACGACCATTTAGCCAAGCTGACACTGGCCACTTTGGGGTAGCAGAAGGAAGCTGTTGAATCATATGCTGGGAAAGAACAAATACTTTCAGAAGACAAGGCGTAAAAAAAATTGAGAAAAGGGAAAGGAGGAAAAATACGAGAATAGCTTTCAGCATTTTTATTTACTAGCTTCCATTTCCTTCCTGCCTCAAGTAGCCATTCACTTTCTCATCATTTCTCAGCCAACAGGGAGAGCATTCACATCCTGAGACACTTGGGGCTCAGATCACGATATAAACTACTTAAGCTTTTGCTTTGTGGTTTACAGCAGGTTCCAATAACAAGCATTACTTGCAGTCATTAGTTATCACAAAATCGCAAGATAAATACTTAATTATATTCCATCAAGTACAATTAAACACTGGTCTCATGCTGATATCTTCAAGATAGATGATATAAACTGGCCACATAACACACTGACACATGCACAAATTAGTTTGTTTTCCTTACATTTGAAAAAGTTGCTGCATTTGAGGAAAAATTGTCATCTTAGGATGTTTTCAATCTAGGTACGTCCTGATAAAATAACAATTTTTGGGAAGCTTATTTTCTTTTAAGAATTGAAGCATAGATAACTCTGAATAACTCAAATAACAATACAGACTGTCCTTATTGAACAATGCCACTTCAATTGTCCTGATGGAACAGGAGGTGCTCAATATTAATGTATTTTATATCTGAAATGTTATTGTCCATTATTGATCAGATTGAATATCACAGTAATAACCAAAGGCAATAGAACCTGTCCTGAGTAGTATAACTTTTCTTGTTTCCAGTTCTGTATGCCATTTGTGAAAAATAGCAATGAGGAAAGGTCAGTCATCCCATCCTTGATTACCCTGTACTTCAGTCATTTAGATCGTTCTAATCCCTGTTGAATATCAAGAATCTGACTTTTTAAATGCCTCCGTTCACTATGCTGGGCCCATCCGTTCACAGTGTCAGAGTGAAGTAGTTTACTTGTATTTAAGTTTAGCTTAGATTTCCTATCTTGTATTCCTATCCCCAGTTCTCTTCTCCTGATTCCACACAAAGTACATTAAAAAAAAACTACTCCATTGATTCCTTTTAAAATTGAAAAGTGCCAATTTTCCTCTCCCAGGGAGTAATTTGGACATTGTGCATCAGACGTACACTCCAACAGGACCAGTACCTCAGTGCTGAAATTCCTCTTGGGCCTAATTAGAATGAAGAAAGCATGTACCTGGGGCGATTATTGGATGCAGACATGAAGGGAAGAGAAAGTTTGAGTGATTCCTGGGCCTTAAAGGCAGCAGAAATCTTAACGGGTCAAGCACAGTGGAAGCATCACATAAGAAATAGGATTTTTTCTTTATTTTTGGTGACTGGAACAGAAAATGTTAATTGGGTGAATTACTAATGAGTACTGGAGAGTGCTGAAATTCATTTTAAGCAGCAAGAAGCTGAAATGTGCATCTTATTATGTGATTTTACCTTTTTTAAAGAAATATGTGGCAACCTATGTGAATTTGTGCATGCCGCTATGCCATAGCTGAGATGGTGGCAGCACCCTGAGCAGGAACCTGGACAGTCTGCCTTGGAGGGAGTTAGTAAAAGGGCAGCACTGTGGTACCAAGCAGTAAGTGGAGGAACAGGGAAAACAAGTGTAGGTATGAAGAATGGTGGAGCAGGAATAGGAGGAAGGTGCTGGTTTGACTGTGAGGCTTTTTATTCAAGGTGGTAGGGAATAGTTGTCTGGTCAGGTGTCAAGGGGTCTTGTGGTTGTTTCCCATTGCCTGCCTCCATTAAGTCATACGACGAAAAGGAAGGTGGGAGGGGTCCTAATGTTTCCTTCTTTGGCTAGGTGACAATCTTCATCTGATTACGCTACTGTGAAGTGCCTGTCATGGGACAGTTGTTATAGCATTGCAGTGTCCCTTCTAGATGTTACCCTAGTGGGAGAAAGAGGTGAGGTGGTTGACTGCTGGATATCTCTGAAAGCTTTTTGGGATCGGGCTGATTTGTTATCTCCTTCTGCAGGGTCATCAAAAGGCCCAATTGCATATTCAATTTGAATCCTTGTATCCTTTGAATGCCTTATTTATACTTCCTTTCTATTAGAGTTCTTGGATTATGCACTGTTGTCATGAACCTTAACTTGAGAGGATATCAAGTAAAATTGAAGTCAATGGGAATCAGGGGGAAAACTCTCCATTAGCTGGAGTCATAGCACAAAGGAAGATGGTTGTGGTTGTTGGAGGCTAAACATCTCAACACCAGGACATGGAGTAGGAGTTCCTCAGGGCAGTGTCGTAGGCCCAACCATCTTCAGCTGCTTCATTAATGACCTTCCCTCCATCATAAGGTCAGAAGTGGGGATGTTCGCTGATGATTGCACAGTGTTCAATTCCATTCGCAAGTCCTCAGACAATGAAGCAGTGCATGCCCGCATGCAGCAAGATGTGGATGGCATTCAGGCTTGTGACATTCACGCCACAGAAGTGCCAGGCAATGACCGTCTCCAACAAGAGAGAGTCTAACCACCGCCCCTTGACATTCAACAGCATTACCATCGTCGAATCCCCAATCATCAATATCCTGGGGGTCACCATTGATCAGAAATTTAACTGGTCCAGCCACATAAATACTGTGGCTACAAGAGCAGATCAGAGGTTGGGTGTTCTATGGTGAGTGCCTCACCTCCTGACTCCCCAAAGCCTTTCTACTATCTACAAGGCACAAGTCAGAAGTGTGACAGAATACTCTCCACTTTCCTGGATGAGTGCAGCTCTAACAACACTCAAGAAGCTCGACACCATCCAGGACAAAGCAGCCCGCTTGATTAGTACCCTATCCACCACCTTAAACATTCATTTCCTCCATCACCGGCATACCGTGGCTGCAGTGTTGACCATCTACAAGATGCACTGCAGCAACTCACCAAGGCTTCTTCAACAGCACCTCCCAAACTCGTGACCTCTACCACCTAGAAAGACAAGGGCAGCAGGCGCATGGGAACACCACCACCTCCAAGTTCCCCTCCAGGTCACACACCATCCTGACTTGGAAATAGATCACCGTTCCTTCATCGTCGCTGGGTCAAAATCCTCGAACTCCCTCCCTAACAGCACTTTGGGAGTATCTTCACCGCACGGACTGCAGCGGTTCAAGAAGGCGGCTCACCACCACCTTCTCAATGGCAATTAGGGATGGGCAATAAATGCTGGCCTTGTCACTGACACCCACATCTAGTTAACGAATATTTATAAAATTCCCTGGTTGCTGAGGATCCTTGAAATAATGGTGGGACTGTCGACTGCTAGAGAACTGTAACAATGAAAATTAAAGAACAAAAACCCTCAAGGAAACTATTGTAAGACAGTGAAAGTAACTAGAATTATTTTCTGTATAAAACATCAATAACAAGGTAAAGTTATGACATCTTCAAATTATCATGAAGTAATTTTCCTGAAAACAATATAGGTTACAATATTGAAGGGGTTGTTACTATGTTGTCCACATGACAAATCAAACTTTAAACAATGTCAAGTTTCAAAGTCCAATCTTTATATTTTGTAATGCATTCTAAATGCTTATACCATTTATTTTATGTTTATATTAAGCATTCAAAAACAACTGATAATTTGAACAGGTGGCATGTTTGGAAGAATTCTACTATTATTCAAGCTTTGAGGGATGTTCTGAATTTAAAATATTACAGCAAGAGGTTCTGTTTTAATACACTCGGCTGAAATTTCCTCTGCTATCGGGCAGCGTAACGGCAGAAATGGTGGAAAAATGAGGCAGTGAGGTCTATCGCTGCTTCTCTGCCCTGATCTCAATTTTCCTCTGCCTCTACCTCTGCACGTTGCGACATTTCCCCCATTGGCAACCCTTTCCCAGCCCACCACATATAAATGCTGGTGGAGAATGGTGGAACTTGGTCTCCTCCTGTCCAATTTCCCTCCCTCCAGTGTACCCCTGTTACTGCCCAGAACTACGTGGTGAAAGGTGGCTGTAGGCCTGGGACAGTGACGGTAATGTCGCAAAGTGCAGCAGTAGAGGGAGAGGCCTCCTCTCCCTTCAGTCTTGCTCTCACTCACGTGCCTTTGTAGGCCTCAGTCTCTGCCGTGGTGCGCAAGGCTGCAGTTCCTGCTGTTTTCCAGGCACTTCTGCACCTTTAAGGTCCCTTGCTGCCTCTTATGACCCTGTAGTGGATCAGGAAAATGGGCTGGGATTGTGGCAGAGTCAGAGGGGAGGGTGGAAGTTGTACTCTGCTGGAACAGTGCCTTGAAGAGGAGAATTCAGTCCACTAAGTACTACTGCACAGATATTTGATCAAAGAGAGACACAAATAAGTTTAACTAAAGCTCTATATATTTCTTGGTGTTTGCTATAAATGGCCACACCCTAATGGACAGTAAAGGTAAGGAACTGCCTCCTCCCACGGCCCCCGCCCCACCCCCATATTACAGTGTAATGCAAGTAAGGAAATAAATTACTTAAATTATATACCTGCAGTTTTTGAAGTAAATACTGTTTATTTATTTTCCAAGAACCAATCAAAAAGACACTTCCTTCCCTTGGAAAATCTCTTGCACAACTTCTTTCCAAATCTTTCCAATGGAGATGTGTACCTCGCCACACTCCAGTACCCCTCCCTATTGCAAACTCATAACCTCTGACTCACTGAACAGTGCCAAGGGAGATCTGCTATTATAAAGTATGATTCATATCAATTTCATAGAATACCTCAGCAGAACAAGTCAAATCAATAATTGAAATCCATCAATTTCTGCTCGGCTAGTTATTGTATATACGCCAGTAACTATTAACCAGTGTGCTTTTCTTACTTTCTAAGACATGCATGGAGCTCAGTGCTGCACTATTGCATGTTATTGCCATCATCTTTTGGATGAGATATTAAGGTAAGGCCATGTCTGCCTGCTCAAGTGGGCGTAAAACATCTCAGAGCACTATTCAAAAAGCAAGGGATTTCTCCTGTGTCCAGGCCAGCATTTATCCCTCAATCAACATCACCAAAAGCAGATTAACAGGTCATTTATCTCCTTTGTTGTTTGTGAGACTTTGCTATGCACAAATTCTCCTGTGTTTGCCTACATAACAACAGTGACTACACTTCAAAAGTAATTCATTAGCTATAAAACACTCTGGGATATCGTAAGCATGTGAAAGGTGCTATGTAAATGTCAGTTCTTCTTTCAATAAAAGTCTCACAAAACATCTTATTAATAATCACAAATCTTTACTTTATGAGATCACACCATAAAAGCTGCAAAATAAAACCTGTGTGACTCTTAGAAGGTGTCCGCCGTCACTTTATCATATCACTGCAATTTTAAGACATTCTGAATACATGAGTGGCATAATGTAAAACTACATTACAGTTTAGCCAGGCACAATCATATTCAAAACTAAAAATCAAAACAGTAGGTTTAAGGGTGAAAACCAATGGATTTCATCCATTATTATTGTGACTTGTGATTTAGTTTCCCTTGTTAACTTAAGTTATTGAACAATTACAGACAATCTTATTTAATCTAAGGAGTATCATAGTTTTTGTACTGAGTTAAAAAGACAGTCTTTCCCGATTCTGTTTGTGAGTTTTCTCCTGTTAATTCAACATTAATCACTGAAGATGTTCTTGTAAGTTTATAGCTCTAATGCTACCAATCACAGGAGCAAATCTCAAGTGGCAGATGCTAGTTATCAGAACCCGAGATTGTGTCATAGTTTGCAACTCATTCTATCCAGTATTAATGGCTTTAAGAAGAAATTTGCTGTTTTCTGGAGAGAAGTGATTGAGAGAAATGGTGAGAAAGTGGGTAAGTTGGTTTGAGCTATCAAAACGGGAGGGCTTGTTAGGTCTAATTAGCATTTTCTTGTTCCATTACTAATTTTGGTCTATCTGCAAGCTGGTATTGTGTATAAGTTTCCCACATAAAAAAGACCAGCTGAGGCCACAATAAGATTAAAAAGTAGATATTCTGATCAGATGTGCTAGTCATGCAAGCATTTAATCAGGCATGCAGGGGTTGAAGAATCAGACAAGTAACTTGTTCCACAGATCAGAATTTAGAGCAAAGGGGGCATCAGCATAATTACAGGGTTGAAAAGGAATAAGATTTCTCATACTTTTTGTTTTGATTATCAATATGTACAAGGATCAGTCTAAACATGATACAAGTTTTTGTGTTTCAACTATATCATTCATTTTATAAACAAGGCTCTTAACACAAAGATTAGCAGGATGTAGTCTTGTTATCGAAAAGGCTCCGTGCTCAACTCCCAAATGGGTGCAGATTATCCTTGCACAGTATAAAGCCTGTGAGAGCCACATTAAGGCGCCAATTGCAAAATAAATTTATGTAAATAGATGTCAACCAGACTTGCCGTGCTTTTCACTGAAAATATGCTGATGTTGTTGCACAGCCATAGTTGAGGTCTGGAGAGAAAGTATTTGATGAAGTCTTTGAAGATACTTCTAGATGTGTGGCAGTGTTGCCTTTTGCACTCAGATATAGAGGAGGAAGAGGAGGGACCACAAGCAGGTGCATTTATGCGTGAGGTGTTCTGCCTGCGCCCGCCCGTACCCCAGAAACTGGAGCATAGACTGAGCCAGAAGTGCTTAGATCATCCAAAGGAGATCTGCCTTCATCAACTATACTTCCTCAATAACTCAGTTACGACATCTCATCAAGTCAGACATTTAGATTTCAGCCACAGGAACAGTTGCTGTGATGGTGATGATAAGCTTGATTATTCATTATTGACTATGCATTATTCTAAGCCACCAGCAGTGATACTTGCCAAATAAGTCAGTCTGCAGTAATAATGCATCAAACAGGTGACAAAAATGTTGCAGCATTTATAATGGGCATTAGGCGCAAAGAGCATCTAGTGGTACAGACACACAAATCATTAAAGTAGCAACGCAGGTTAACAAAGCCACTAAAAAGTGAAAACAAAGCACTGGGGTACATTTCTAGAGGCATAGAATTCAAAAGCAGAGCAGCTATGTTAAACTTGTATAGAACCTAGTTAGAGGAGGCTCCATGAATATCCCCATCCTCAATGATGGTGGAGCCCAGCATGTGAGTGCAAAAGACAAGGCTGAAGCGTTTGCAACCATCTTCAGCCAGAAGTGCCGAGTGGATGATCCATATCGCCCTACTCCTGAGGTCCTCACCATCACAGAAGCCAGTCTTCAGCCAATTCGATTCACTCCACGTGATATCAAGAAACAGCTGAGCGCACTGGATACAGCAAAAGCTATGGGCCTCGACAACATCCCGGCTATTGTGCTGAAGACTTGGGCTCCAGAACTAGCTGCGCCTCTAGCCAAGCTGTTCCAGTACAGCTACAACACTGGCATCTATCCGACAATGTGGAAAACTGCCCAGGTATGGCCTGTCCACAAAAAGCAGGACAAATCTATTCCGGCCAATTACCGCCCCATCAGTCTACTCTCAATCATCAGCAAAGTGATGGAAGGTGTCGTCGACAGTGCTATCAAGCGGCACTTACTCACCAATAACCTGCTCACTGATGCCCAGTTTGGGTTCCACCAAGACCACTCGGCTCCCGACCTCATTACAGCCTTGGTTCAAACATGGACAAGGAGCTGAATTCCAGAGGTGAGGTGAGAGTGACTGCCCTTGACATCAAGGCAGCATTTGACCAAGTTTGGCATCAAGGAGCCTTCGTAAAAACTGAAGTCAATGGGAATCGGGGGGAAAACTCTCCACTGGCTGGAGTCATACCTAGCACAAAGGAAGATGGTTGTGGTGATTGAAGGTCAATCATCACAGCCCCAGGACACCACTGCAGGAGTTCCTCAGGGCAGTGTCTGAGGCTCAACCATCTTCAGCTGCTTCATCAATGACCTTCCCTCCAACATATGGTCAGAAATCGAGATGCTTGCTGATGACTGCATAATGTTCAGTGCCATTCACAACTTCTCAGATAATGAAGCAGTCCATGCTCGCATGCAACAAGACCTGGACGACTTTCAGGCTTGGGCTGATAAGTGGCAGGTAACATTCGCGCCACAGAAGTGCCAGGCAATGACTATCTCCAACAAGCGAGAGTTTAACCACCTCCCCATGACATTCAACAGCATTACCATCACCAAAACCCCCACTATCAACATCCTGGGGGTCACCATTGACCAGAAACTTAACTGGACCAGTCATATAAAGACTGTGGCAACAAGAGCAGGTCAGAGGCCAGGTATTCTGCAGTGAGTGTGTCATCTCCTGACTCCCCAAAGTCTTTCCACCATCTACAAGGCACAAGTAAGGAGTATAATGGAATACTCTCCACTTGCCTGGATGAGTGCAGCTCCAACAACACTCAAGAAGCTCAACACCATCCAGGACAAAGCAGCCCGCTTGATTGGCACCCCATCCACCATCTTAAACATTCACTCCCTCCACCACCGGCGTACCATGGCTGCAGTGTGTACCATCTACAAGATGCACTGCAGCAACTCGCCAAGGCTTCTTCGACAGCACTTCCCAAACCCGCGACCTCTTCCACCTAGAAGGACAAGGGCAGCAGGCTCATGGGAACACCACCACCTCCAAGTTCCCCTCCAAGTCACACACCATGCTGACTTAGAAGTATATCGCCGATCCTTCATCGTCGCTGGGTCAAAATCCTGGAACTCCCTCCCTAACAACACTGTTGGAGTACCTTCACCACACAGACTGCAGCAGTTCAAGGCGGCGGCTCACCACCACCTTCTCAAGGGCAATTAGGGATGGGCAATAAATGCTGGCCTTGCCAGCGATGCCCACATCCCATAAACAAATTTTAAAAAACACACTTGGAGTACTGTGAACAGTTCTGGTCCAATATTATAAAAAAAAATATAGAAGCACTGGAGAAAATGGAAAAAAGTTTTCCAAGGATGCTCCCAGAACTGAGATGGTATAACTATCAGGAAAGACTGAACAGGCTGGGTCGCTTTTCTCTTGATAAAGATCATTAAGATTATGAAAGGGTTTGATATGGTAGACATAAAGAAGATGTTTCCACTAGTGGGGGTGTCCAAAACTGGGCTAGGATAGTCACTAATAAATCCAATAATTCAGGAGAAACTTCTTTACTCAGAGAGTGGTGAGAATGTGGAATTCGCTACCACAGGGAGTGGTTGAGGTGAATAGTATAGATGGATTTAAGGGGAAGTTAGATAAGTGCACGAGGGAGAGAGGAACAGAAGAATATGTTGAGAGCATGAGATGAAGTGAATCGAGTGGGAGGAGGCACGTGTGGAACATAAACAATGGCCGAACCCCTGTTTCTGTGCTGTTAATTCTATGTAATTCTGAACTGCAGGACATCATAAATGGCACAAGTGTTCATCTTGGCTGCTACTATTCAACGCTATGCTGATCATGAATAGAAAGTAATTTCATTCAATTAATGTGCAGTGCTGTGTGACCATAGCCACTAAATAAGTTAATGCCTGCCACCTGCCATCAGTCACAAAGCTTTCATTTTAAGTAAATCCATCGTGTCACCATTACTTAAATGCGAGCAGAAACTGAAAAGATGGCTCCTCAGGAACTAAGGATACTCTCTATAACTCTGGTTAACGATCTCCTTGAGACAGCCATGAACAACAGCAGAATACTAGTATAATGAAGCACATGCCTCCAGAGTTCAGGTGGTACATATGAAAGTAAATTGTCAGATCCTTGGACAGATCAGATATCCTGCAGTACAGCCTACCCAACGTCTTCAAAATATGAGCACTCTTGCATCTTGCTCAGCTTCCTCATAAAGAGAGGTGTTACCATACAGCATGAGGACAAGGAGGCCAACTGCTACCATTGGCCAATGAGATCATGACTGAAAAAAATGGAAGATGAACTTGAATTTCAATTGGCAAGACTCTCATTGACAGAACATTTATCTTAGTGCGTAGCCACCCAATGAACAACCAGTCCTGTCTACTTGTGCACAATACAGTGGTCTCAAACAGAATGTCCACTGGAAAAGAACTCTCTAGACAAAGCTGATATAAAGTGCAACCATTTTATTTCTCTACAAGTAAACAGTGCATGTTTTAATTCCAGTCACAGTATTGGAGAAAGAAACTACATCTGGGTGTAGGACCTCTGTCACTGGGGGTAAGTGAGTAAGTGAGTGAGTGATGTAAAATGAACAAGAAAAGAATGATATTGGCCTTGAGTTTCAGTAAAGCCTCAAAACTCACTTCATTCATTTTGTGGCCTTTAGCCCCAACATTTGGAGGGCAGTCTCTTGAAATTGAGTCAAGGTCCAGTATTTCAGAAATCTGCCTCCAGCCCATTGTCGTTCCTATCTAGTTTGTGACACCTTTTCCTGTAAGCAGATACAAAAATGTACAGGTTTTGGAATTTGGAAGAACAGAGGCAGTGTCACACTACATCCCACCTGTATGAGTCCATGAAAATGCACCAGATAAGTACTTTGTGTTAGCAGCGTGCTATGGGAACAAGATTTTCATATGTCATTAGAAGTACACTTTAGTGCAGCAAAATAGGCAGAGCTGTGCATGTGTGAAAGAGCTGAAAGGTCAACTAAATGCTTTGCATGTTGTCTCAATGAGGCTGCACCAGGTTGAGAGTAAACTCATTGTGGCATTCTCCCGATGGCTATAGACCTGCAGTAGGCACAATCTGGTTAGTCTTACTTCAACTATCTTCCCGAGATTTGCAAATTTCTTCATTTGCTCCCACAGCCCATGGACAATAAAAGACTGTGTTCAGTCACTCTAAACATATCCAACCGAGCTTTTTTCAATGATAAGACACTCCTCAGCTCTGAAGAGGGCAACCTTCATTTGCTGCAACTGCTGCATCAATACCTTGAGGACAGCATCATTAATGGGGTAGTCATGCACCTTTGTCTTCTACCCTCTTTTGCTTAGTATCCAATTTTATAATCTGCTGCTCTTCAATTCAGTTTCCCTTTAAGTACGAGCATCAGCAGTTTAAGAGCTGTTGCTTCGCCATATATACCCCTGCCCCAATCAGGAGGCTCCCCATGCCTGGGTTAATTAGCATTCTGGAAATTATGCTAATAAGATGATCCCTTGAAAGCCCCCAAGGTCAGCCCTACAGGTAAGATATACACAGTGCATGCTCAGCAGCAATCTAGCGGGACTGAAATATCTACACTTAAGAGCAAAAGAAAAGCTTATCTATGTCATATGAGAGGATAAGGTGTGCAATATCTGTTATAAAAATTTTCTCAGTTATACTACATCATGTGGTAAGAAGGTATAACTTATACTTCT
Source organism: Squalus acanthias (assembly GCA_030390025.1). Taxonomy (NCBI): domain Eukaryota; kingdom Metazoa; phylum Chordata; class Chondrichthyes; order Squaliformes; family Squalidae; genus Squalus; species Squalus acanthias. The sequence continues at coordinate 62,090 of JASTWF010000221.1, forward strand.
GTAGTATTCTCAGCATATTTATTTAAAAGAGTTACGCATTGTCCTAAATTGACAAGAAATAAGTATCTCTTGCTGGTTTTATTTTTGGTTATCAAAATGTGCCAGGATCAGCCTGAATTGGATACAAGTTTTAGTGTCATTCATTTCATAAGTGGGGCTATTAACAAAGATTAGCAAGATGTTTTCCTTGTGTCTAAATGGCTAAATGCTCAACTCCCAATCAGGTAATCAGTTCAGAGCCCAGTCTACTATAAGCCCACTGACTCCCACAGCACCTTGACTATACTTCCTCCTGCTCCGCTTCCTGTAATGACTCTATTACATTCTCCCAGTTGCTCCGTCTCCGTCGCATATGTTCCCACGATGACACCTTCCATACCAGTGCTTCCCGTATGTCTTCCTTTTTCCTATAACGAGGATTCCCCGCCACCATGGTTGGCAGAGCCCTCGACCGTGTCTGTCCCATTTCCCGTACTTCTGCTCTCACCCCTTCCCCTCCCTCCCAAAACTACAATAGGGTTCTCCTTGTCCTCATCTTCCACAGATCATCCTCTGCTATTTCCGCCACCTCCAGCGTGATTCCACCACCAAACACATCAATCACCCCTAACACCCCCTCCCCTTCCCATGCAAGCACAAGAGATGCAACACCTGTCCTTTTACCTCCTCCCTTCCCACCATCCAGGGCCTCAAACACTCCTTCCAGGTGAAACAGCGATTTACTTGTACTTCTTTCTATTTAGTATACTGTATTCAATGTTCACGATGCGGTCTCCTCTACATTGGAGAGACCAAACACAGATTGTGTGATCGCTTTGTGGAACACCTCCGTTCAGTCCGCAAGCATGACCCTGAGCTTCCAGTCGCCTGTCATTTTAATTCTCTGCCCCACTCACGCTCTGACCTCTCTGTGCTTGGCCTCCTACACTGTTCTAATGAAGCTCAATGGAAGCTCGAGGAACAGCACCTCATCTTTCAATTAGGCACTTTACAGCCTTCCGGACTCAACACTGAGTTCAACAATTTCAGATCGTAACCACTGCTCCCATTTTTTCAGACAGCAGCTGTTGATGATTCTGCTATTACCATTTACACCTCCTCTAGACCCATCTTTTGTTTCTTCCCTTGTCCCATTACCATCTCCTTTTGCCTTGCACCATCATCACTCTTGTCATTTAATCTCACCTGTCTTCTACCCTATCACAGACCTTCCCTTTTGTTCTTTCCTCCCCTCCCCCTGTCCCTGCCTCTGTACTTGCTTAAAACCTGTTACATCTCTAACGTTTTCCAGTTCTGATGAAAAGTCATCGACCTGAAACATTAACACTGTTTCTCTCTCCACAGATGCTATCTGATCTGCTGAGTATTTCCAGCATTTTCTGTTTTTATTCCAGCACTACCTGTCAGTCAAACCTGCTTGCTTTGGTTTTTAACAGTTCACAGCTAGGCCTATACATGGAGCACTGAGAGGGGAAGAAACAAAAATGGACTTTGTCCAAGTTGTCCATCTTAAATCATGTTCATTCCTGGGTTATTACAGAGTGTCATGAACAAAGTCATAAATATGCCTGCAGCTCTAACCTCTGTACTTGCTATTTATTAACCATCACTTTTATTCATCACATAACTCATAGAAACAGACTACATAGCAGGGCTTGGTATCTTAATATAAAAACAAGAGCAATGCTTGGTTTTGCAAATCGTAAGCTCAAAGGGCCAGTGAGTTATGTCAGGCCCACTCATTGGTAGTGCCATATGCCTTTGCTGGGCCTTAAAATGTAGTAACTGCCTTCCAGCGCATCATCTAGCAACTGGAACAATAAAAGTCATGCTGATAGGAAAGTACATAAGCAGCACGGAGGCACATCAAGTCATGATGGGCAATAGATTCTGGGACTCCAATCGCTCTAGTTGTTAGATCTCAGTTAACACAATACAAATCCACTGCCAAGATACCATCTTGAATTATTTTCTTTCCTAGTCCCAGAGTTAAGAGCAATTTTGTGCCAGCAAATCAACACTTCACTTTTAGTGCCTCATTTGTGTTTAGAGTAATAGGAGTGTAGCACTAAAAGAACAAACTTGAATTTATACAATGCCTTTCATGATCTCAGAACATCTGAAACCACTTCAGACAAATTGAACAAAGAAAGAAAGAAAGACTTGCATTTATATAGCACCTTTCACGACCACCGGACATATCAAAGCGCTTTACAACCAATGAAGTACTTTGAGTGTCGTCACTATTGTAATGTGGGGAAAATTCAAGTAAAACAGGACTACAAGTGTATCCATTGAATATGGTAGTATGTTATCCAATACAGAAAAGATAATCCAGGTAAGACAACTGAACTATATTTTGCTTAATCATTTGGCATGGATGGAATTCTGAGAATACAGTAACAAGTTTTCAAACTGGTCCTTCAAAGTGTCATACGAGAACTCCTGTCAACTACTAAATGGGATGAACTCAAAGCTTCAACTTATTGATTTTCATTTACCAACAGCTTTATGCGATGACAAGAGCATTCATCCAAGTAAACGGTGTATGATTTACTCAGGATAAAATTCAAGCACTGAGTAATAAAAGAAACTTTTATATAACACCTATAAAATTCTTCAAAGAGCTTCACGTACAATAAATTACTTTGAAGTGTTGTGACTGTTGTTACGTAGCAAAGTCGCCACTTATTTTGCACACAAAGACTGCATAAAAAACAATGAAATGAATCATCAGTTAAGTCAACAAGAACAGTCAAGAGTCAAGACAGCAAGAACTCCTTTCTCTTCTTCAAATAGTGCAATGGGAACTTAACATCCACTTGAACCATTGGAAATGTCAAACCTCACATCCAAAGGATGGCGCCTTTAATAATGGAGCATTGCCTTACTACTGCAGTGGAGTGTCAGCCTAGATAATATGCCAAAATTCTGGAGTGGGGCATGAACTCACAACTTTCTGACTCGGTGTTGCAAGTTTTTATTTATTCATTTACTCATAGGATGTTGGTGTCGCTGACAAGGCCAGCATTTATTGCCCATCCCTAATTGCCCTTGAGAAGGTGGTGGTGAGCCGCCTTCTTGAACCGCTGCAGCCCGTGAGGTGAAGGTAATCCCACTGTGCTGTTAGGGAGGGAGTTCCAGGATTTTGACCCAGTAACTATGAAGGAATGATGATATATTTCCAAGTCAGGATGGTGTGTGACTTGGAGGGGAACTTGGAGGTGGTGATGTTCCCATACGCCTGCTGCCCTTGTCCTTCTAGGTGGAAGAAGTCGCAGGTTTGGTTGGTGCTGTCGAAGAAGCTTTGGCGAGTTGTTGCAGTGGTTTTGTAGATGGTACACACTGCAGCCACAGTATGCCACTGGTGGAGGGAGTGAATATTTAAGGTGGTAGATAGGGGTGCCAATCAAGCGGGCTGCTTTGTCCTGGATGGTGTCGAGCTTCTTGAGTATTGTTGGAGCTCTAGGCAAGTGGAGAGTATTCCATCACACTCCTGACTTGTGCCTTATAGTTGGTGGAAAGGCTTTGGGGAGTCAGGAGGTGAGTCACTTGCCGCAGAATACCCAGCCTCTGACCTGCTCTTGTAGCCATAGTATTTATGTGGCTGGTCCAGTTAAGTTTCTGGTCAATGGTGACCCCCAGGATGTTGATGGTTGGGGATTCGGTGATGGTAATGCCATTGAATGTCAAGGGGCAGTGGTTAGACTCTCTCTTGTTGGAGATAGTCATTGCCTGGCACTTGGGAGGCACGAATGTTACTTGCCACCTATCAGCCCAAGCCTGAATGTCGTCAAGGTCTTGCTGCACACTGGCACGGACTGCTTCATTATCTGAGGAGATGCAAATGGAACTGAACACTGTACAATCATCAGCGAACATCCCCACTCCTGACCTTGAAGGGAAGGTCATTGATGAAGCAGCTGAAGATGGGCCGAGTACACTGCCCTGAGGAACTCCTGCAGCAACTTGTTGGTTCAAACACAAATATCATGACAATAGCCTGGATCGCCACCTTGGCCATTACACTGACTACAGTACAGCGCAGCAGGACTTGCACCCACTACAAGGATATGTCCCTGACCCTGGATGATTTTCTAGCCTGAGGGTCATTAATTTTGGTGGCTTCCAAGGCCTGTCACAGCCAATCTCTGACCCCCTTCATAGAGAATGCCTAGAAAGCTGGGGAGGCGGTGCATAAATGGACTAATGGACTGTAGTATGACTCGGAATCCAGGTGCCTCTGTGTTGCAAGTTTAATTGAAAAATCAAACTAGCATTTTAATTCTAAACAACATTGACTACACTTAAAAAGTACGTCATTGGTTCTGAACTGCTTTCGGATGTTCTGTGGTCATAAAAGGCATTATATAAATGCAAATTTGTTAGTCCTTTTAGTGCCTCATTCCTATTACTCTAATCACAAATGAGACACTAAAAGTGAAGTGCTGATTTGCTGACACAAAATTGCTCTTAACTCAGGAAAGAAAGAGAAAATTATCCAAGGTGGTGTCTTGGCAGTGAATCTGTATTGTGTCAGCTGAGATCTAACAACTAGAGCAATTGGAAACCCAGAATGCATTGCCCATCACGACATGATGTGCCTCAGTGCTGTTTATATACTTGCCCATCAGTATGATCCTTAACTCTTCCAGTTAATATATCATATGCCAGAAGGTAGTTACTACTTTTTAAGGCCCAGCATAGGCATATGACACTGCCAACATTAACCTTAATGGCACCTAGGTTTATGCAACTGATCAAAGAGCAATTGATTATATAGGCTCTTTTCCCCATTAAATTTTAAAGAGCTACCCATTGCAATGTTAGACAGCAGGGATGAACAGACATACCTTGCATCCAACATATCTATGGTACAAATGACTCAAAATATGTCTGATGACCTATTTCCGTCGTTCATACAACATTTCAATGCGCCCATCCTACAGGAGCATCTGCTGTCCATTTTTCTTACCAACACGTTCGTAAGGAAAGGCCAAAGGAATCATGAAAGGTTGACCAAATTGGAGACTGAGGGAGAGAAGGGAGAGGAGAGGAGAGGAGAGGAAAGGAAAGGAAAGGAAAGAAATTAGGAAGGAAATTTGTATAAATGATGTTAGTTGAGGGATAAATATTGGCCAGGTCATCTGGGAGAACTCTCCTGCTCTTCTTTGAATAGTGCCCTTCGATCGTTTACATCTATTGGAGAGGTCACAAGGCCTCGGTTTAACGGTTCATCGGAAAGACAAGACAGCACCTCTGACAGTGCAGCCCTCTCTCAGAACTGCACTGGAGTACAAAATACAATATTACAAATACACAATATTTGCCTGTTCTACATTGTTAATGTACTGAAATATAGTTAAATATAATGGCCCTGAAATTGCAGTCGGAGGCTTCCTGTGGGCAAGATCCGCAAGGAAAGTACACTCCTACCTGGTGCCGCCATATCTTCGGACTCTTGCAGTCCTGGGCCTGCAGGCATACGTCTGCGTGAAGGCCCGCGGATCCCAGGGGTGCATGCAGTTCGCAAGCGTCCCTGGGATCATGTGGGCCGGCCCAACCAATCACAAAGGGGGATTCCTATTACGCTTATGGGGATTCCATTTACGTACGGAATCCCCATCAGCATAATAGGAATGACATAAAAAACACACTTTCACACAACCTAAATAAAAATAAATCGCATGTTTAAAATTAATTAAAATAAAATTTAATTAAACATTTAAAACAAAAATGTAATTTTTTGAAAAATAAATGTTAACATTTTTAAAGGGGCCAAAAATAACCTAAACTAATTTCAAGGTTTTAAAATGTTTAAATGATTTTTTAAAAATTATTTAAATATTTAAACCCTTACGCTGGTAAAAGGCGGCCCTACGCCTACTTTTACCAGGCGGAAAAGTTTCATGGGCATTCGCTGGGTAGTAGCCGCCAGCGAATGTCCATTTCATGCACATACGGATGATCTGTCAAGCTGAAACTTGACAGATTGCAAGTTTCGGGTTTTCACGCATGCACAGCATATGCGGAAACCCGGAACCTGCAGGGCACTTACGGCCGCGTACGCTATGTGTATGCAGTCATAGGCCCCGTAAAATCCGGGTCATTATGTATACTTGTTTTTTTTTAAATAAAACACATAAATAGAGTTGGCTTTTAAGATACTTAAAAGTCTTTTCAATTGGACATGCTTCATTAATGACAACAAAATAGCATACTAGCATAAGACTCCGATACAAATTCAGACAGAATGGTTGACAAGCAGTGGCAGATTTATCCCTACAAGGCTGTAGATATCCAGTCAGAGAAAAGATAATTGTCTCCTCTGTTAAGAGAGGTTGACTGCATTCTATGAACTCTGAAGAAAAGTAATTGTGAAGTGCCAGCAGGATCTACGTGTATGAAATGACTGTATTTTGAGCCATTGCCTCTCAGACTAAAACACAGATTAATTACTTTATCCAGGCTGGATGATGCTAAAGTTCAGGTGTTTTCATGATAAATAATTTGTAGTACAAGCCCTCCTCGAGAACCTCTCACCATGATGTCCACTAATAAATGACTTGAACAAAGCTTTGTTTCTACAGTGGTATTTTCTGCTCATGCAAATGCGACATTGATGTCTGTCAAGCAGAACAATAATCCAAATGAGTATTAAAAAAGGAATGGCAGTTCTGTAGTAAGTACATATAGCAATAAAGAGCAACATCTCAACGATATTCTTCATTTCAAATTAGCTAATTTAATGGAGAATTACTTGTACCTTTTAAGGGTATAATTGGAGATCAAGTATATATTTTACAGAACTGTGTGTACACTTCAGGGCAAAACTCATTGTTGATGAAACTGACGGTGGTTAAAGGGGCATGTTCTTGTTGTTTACTTGCAGAGGAAATGTTGTAGATTCAGACTGTATTTCTTCAAATTTAACCCTTTTCATTGACTGTTTGCTCCTTATCACTGTCACCCAATGGATTGCTCCTTCAATGAAATGGAACAGTCTGGGTTATAGTTGTGCCACAGTATTCTCCGTGACCACCTATGCCATGTACATTACACATTTCATGGGTATTCTAACATCATTAGCCCCACCTATAAGTAAAACGATATACATATTCCCCAAATCCAACAGACTTACTTGCCTTCCTGAAGTAATTCCAAAGCTTTTTTACACATTCTGTTTAAGCTGTTAGTATGAGCCAGGGAATATCAGTTCTCGATAGAAAAGGCCTGGTTTGCAGAAGATTATTCTCCAATGGATTATTGGTTTGCTTTGGCATTTATAATGGTTGATAAATATGTGACAAAACTAAAATCTAATCCTTATATGGTTTCCATTGATTTGGATGCAACTTCTAGTAAAGAAATTAGACAAAATTGGTTTAAGTCTAAAAATAGTGGTTATTTTAATGTCAATGCACATGGATACAAGAGCTAGAATCAAAGTAGTTGAATGGGAGACTTTCAAATGAATTTTCTATATCTTCAGCGATGCTGCCTAGCCACTTTAATACCTTTATTAATGATCTAGCGTCAAAATTAGAAGATCCTGGTAATGAAGGATTGCTGCACCAGAGCTTCTGGGAGTAGAGGAGGTGTGGGCTACTGCTTGGGGCGAGGATTCCCTATTGGTAAACGGCCGGCACCCCTGGGGTCTGCCTGTCTTCCTTCTGCCACATTCCCGGGCCATGGGAGCCTTGTCCTCTTTGTCAGATTTTCCATGCTTCCCCCTTCCCTACTCTGCTATTCTGTTGTAACCATTTACACTCCTGCCCTCCACCCTATCACAGACCTTTCCCTTTTGTTCTTTTTCTGCCCCCTTTTCTCCAGCTCGGAACTTGTTTAAAAGCTGTTCACCTCCAACATCTTCCAGTTCTGATGAAAGATCATCGACCTGAAATTTTAACTCTGTTTCTCTTTCCACAGATGTTGCCTGACCTGCAGACTGCTTTCTGTTTTAATTTTAGTAATACACTGTTGTGGATTTACCGTCAACTTACTGCCAACAAGCCACTAACCCCTGCAAAAAGGAAGATCCAGTCACTGTACCACTCAGAAGCTGTATTTTTTTTCAGAAGCATGCTGGTGCTTTTCCATACTTCAGCAACCAATTCCTTCAAGAGAAGCAAGTAGAAGCAACGGGTAGAAATTCAACCTAAGGTTACCACAGAACATTTATAGAAACCTTTGCAAGTTATGCACAGCTAGAGTTCTGCTCTGATGAATGATTGAACTTAATCTGTAATCGTGACTTCTGAGGTCCAAGAAAATGTATTTGATTTTGGTGGTAGTGGAGACAGGTAAACTATTATCCGGCATTACCTCTGCCAATGGCCAAACCAACCAATAAAGGGGGAAAATATTGGGGAATTTCTTTCCCGAGTCCCATCAATAGCACTCTACCAGCAGCTTTTAATGATAGAATAAAATTAAGTATTAAGAACTGAGTGCCAATTCTTCCCCTCCCCAGGAGTACAAACCAATGCCACAAGAAGTTCAACAACCTCACCAGGGCAGGCAAGGTAACATGATGGGACACTCTCCATTTTATCCCTTGCCAACCACGGGCACTAGCACGCTTACCCTCTTAAAGCAACACTTGTACAACTAACCCTTCATAACATGCTCTGGTTAAGGGGGGCTCCAACTCTGGATCTTACACTATGGCTACCCAGCTCCCCTAACAGGATTTACTTACATGCACAATCCTGAACCCCTTCCTCCATTTTAACAGGCTGACAACCCCACATCTCTCATGCCACGGCACACACGCCTCAACTGCTAGCCTTCCCCTCATTTACTCAAACTTCTTGCAGAAGGAACCAGCACACAATGGCCATGAGAAGCAGACCATGGAATGGGGGAATACCACCTTAAAGCAACTCACACCCTACAGGGAGAAGGTCACGGAGCTTGTGAGGAGTCAGTCTGCTCTTGCTGTGGGAAATGATTGCCGGCACCCGCTTAATGACTGAACACCTATACTGTCGTTCTGGCATCCATGTGAAGCTCCACACAGACACAAGCTTTCACCACCTTCTCTGTCCACTTAATCCCAAAGGGGTGCTGCTTGCCCATTCTTAGCTTCTACCCTGCTTTCCTGCAGATCCACCACAGCAGCGGGGTGGGGGTGGGCAGAGGAGGAGGAGGAGGAAGAAAGTGTATTGAAGCCCAACCATGAATTCTTGCACAAGCCTCTTGTCCCAACCCCCTACAGCTCACCCCCTGCATCAATTGCTTCTTCACTTCCATGTACAAACTTGATACTTTCACCTCGGGCCAACTAGATGGCGTTAGTGAGGATGTGTCACTAAGTGGAGACTGATTAGAAGGCTACCTGTGGCTTTGGAATTGTGGAACTCAAAACTAATGTATACTTGCCTGAAAAGAAGGATGTTCTAGGAACATTGTAGCTACATGCAACCTCAGAGATCAGTCTTCAAGGATATGCAGCGACTGACAGGTGTGATTACAGCTGTCATATGCGACAGGATAAGGGAAGCTTATTCTTCATTGCAGGCACCAAAAGAGCACGTGGTATTTTCAGTGGAATCCCAGCTAAGAAGCGGTCAGGGATCAGTCAGTACCTCCACCTCCACGGAAGCACAAACGCCAGCTCTGAAGGCAAGAGAAAGAATGAACAAACTTGCATTTATATAGTGCCTTACATGACCTCAGGATGCCCTAAAGTGCTTCACAACCAAAGAAGTACTTTTCGAAGTGTAGTCACTGTTGTAATGTAGGGAAATGGGGGAAGATAATAGAAAGTGGTCATGATTTATGGTGCTCTCTCTCAGGGCTTTCAGGATCTGATAGCTGCCATTAGACCTGCTCTCCTGCTGATCAGTGGAGACATAGATCGTAGGACCAATGGAATGGTGACAGCTGGAGATAACTGCCTAACACTGCCATCTCTCAACACAGCAGCATGTGCCAGACCTCCAGTATTACTTCTCACAGCATCACGCTAGTGGAACGTGGAAAGCAACATCAGGCTCCCCAGGAATAAGCTGAAAAGAAGCAGCCAGCAGTGGCTCCCTGTTAGGAGCAAGCTGCCATGAAAGGATGGCCACCTCAGTCCCATGACCCTTTTGTAGAGCATGCACAGCCAAATAACTCTTGTGATACTGGCCCTCAGATTGTATCTAGGAAAAGCACGAGAATAGATAATCGAAAGGCACAAGTAGCCGCTGAGGGGAAGCACGGTGTTAGAAAAGAGTACATTGGCTTCTGTTTACTTTGGACTTCATTGCAATGAAATAGAATGTGCACAGACATTGCATTGTTATGGAGGTTAGAGTCATAGAGGAAAGGGTGCACTTATTTGGCGTGGACTTAGTCACTCGTGATGTTTATTGGCATGGTCATGTAGGGGCAAAAGAGGGCTGATTTGTTGTCGTGTTTTATGATCGAGGGTATGTCCTTTTACTTGAAAGTAGTGGGGAAGGAGATAAGTCTCTGGTGTCAAAGGTAGACTACATTACACAGAAGAGAAGATTTCAGTGATGAGATGCACTCTGATGCCGCTTTCTCATGTGTCCTCTGCAGGTCATCATGATGCTCTCCTCCATTTTGTTCTGGTTACAACAAAGCCAGAGGTTCCTGGCCTTTTTTGAATGTGAAGGACACAGCAGGGTACAACTATTTGTGGCATACTGCAGAGCCCCTCCTGATCTAACCATGCAGCAAAAAGGTACCTTTAATTGTTGAGATGGTCCTCTCGATGACCATTTTAGTACAAACAAGTGGCTCATTGTAGGACTCCTCTAATGCTGTTCAGGACACCCTTAGAGGGGAAGAGGAGGTAGGCTTTGTCAACCAGAAGCCATTTGATTTTCCTCCCAGAAGAAGTCAGGGAGGGTGGAATTTCTAAGAATGAATGCATTGTGACAAACTTCCAGCATATCGGGTGTTGACATGTAGGATCCTCTGCATGTTGTTGCAATATGTACATTCAGGGAGTGGAAGCTTGTCCTGTTGAGGTAGTTAAGGGATGTTCTGTGGAAGCACGCAAAGCAATGTGGCTGCCATCGATTTCAAGCTAGCAACCCCATAAAATTGCATGGCCCTATCTCATTGCTGTCTTGCTGTGATGCCAAAGGTGATGAATTCCCCAGCTCTCCTATAAAGTGCACCAGGCACCTGATGAATGCATACACATACTGTTGCCTATTACAGAGATCGCCTGTAACGGCTGAAAAGAACCTGTGCCATAAAGGTTGAGTGTGGTGGTCACCTTCATAGCCACAGAGTGCAGGCAGCTGAGCATGGCTGTAGGTCCTCAAACAGTCGGTGACACAGCTGCTTTATTGTGGCTTTGGTGAAGTGCACTCTTCTTATACACATCTGAGCAAGGTCCTGATATTACCTATGCTGCCTGTATATTCTCTCGGGGGGGCAGAGAGGGATACTATCTGGTGAGCTGTATCCTCCTTAAATGCTGCCCAACTCTCCTCTGCTCCTCCTTCTCCTTGATAATGGAATACAAGAACATAAGAAGATAAGAAATAGGAGCAGGAGTAAGCCATTCGGCCCTTCGAGCCTGCTCCGCCATTCAATTAGACCATGGCTGATCTACATCAATTCCATCTTCCCACATTATCCCCATATCCCTTGATTCCCTTAGGCCGCGATTTTGCCATAGGAGGCAGGTTGGCGTCGGGTTGGCTGGTCGGCGGGTTCCGGTCCTGCTGCCGGTTTCAGCTGCATTGAAATAACTATTTTGACTCAACTGGGCTTATTAAGCCCGTCGTGCGCGTTACCCGGCCCAATCAGTGGGTTCGGGTCTGCTGCTCGCCTCTGCTGACGTCTTCCATTCAGCTGCATTTAAGGGGCCCATGCAGCCTTGTGGTGTTTCATTCACATTCTGATGCTTCTCAGTGTTACTGATAGCAAGACGACTGCTTCAAGAGCCAAGGCTGCTCCCCGATTTGATGATCACTCCCTCCATGCTCTTGTGGAGGGACTGAGAGGGTGCAAGGAGGTTCTGTTCCCTCCCAAGGTCCGGAGGAAGACTCCTCGGCAAACCAAGGCAGCCTGGCAGCAAAATGCTGAGGAGGTTAGCGCCAGGTCTTTGTGTTCACGTACCTGGGTTCAGTGCAGGAAAAGGTTCAATGATCTGCTACGCTCAGCAAAAGTCAGTATAACATCACACTTACCTTCAATCTGCTTCCCAACTCCTCTCATCACCAGCACTCTGCATTGTCAACCTACTCCTGCACATCCCAATTTACCCTTACATCCCTTGTACCCTTAACCATCCCTCTCTCTCTATATACAGACTCACTCCACCATTCTACTATGCACCCCTCACACTCGCTCTCACTGTTATGCAATGGCAACAACTAACAACGCACAGGGAGGGCCCTTGGTATTGGCACCTCAATCCATCTTTGTCTCCCTCTAAGCATCTATGCTATGGATTCACTACACTCACTCCAACATTCTTGCTCAAACTCCACTTGTGTCCCTCATTGCAGGAAAAGAGAGCCCAAAGTAAGAGGGAGAGGGGGAGGACAGGAGGAGAGCCACCTTCCATGGCGCATTTAACCAACGCTGAGGCGGCTGCTATCGAGATCGTCAAAGGTGCAGAGGAGCTGGAAGTGGGGGACGGAGAGACGGGCGCAGTAGACCAAGCTGGTGACAGAATAGATTTGCAACCCTCTCATTTAGATTTCATGAGTGACTGATATGGCATCTGATGTTCATACAGATTGAGCCCTGATCATCTGCACAATGGGATGTGTCTGCTATGTTAATATCACATGTCTAACTCAAGCCTTTACTCCCCCACAGGACCATCGAGAGCCTCCCTCCCCACTGTCCAGGAGGAAGAGCTGGACGACTCCTCAGAGGAAGTTGCAGCCTCTGAGAGTGCAGTGTCAGCAGAAATGAGCGCATCCAGCACCAGCGCAGAGACGCGCACCTCGGTGGGTCATTCGCGAGATAGATTAGTGTTGTCACCTGATGTATCACAGCTCATAAGTGAACATCAGCAGATGGTGGAGACAGGGACAGCAGAGGAGAGTCCTTGTCGGGGGGCACTGGATGCTCCTAGCTCTGCTCAGCTGCATGTGGACGCTGTGCCTCTGGGGCCATCCAGAAAGAGAGTGGTGCTGGAGCTTCAGGAACAAGTGCAGGAGTCTCTGACAGGGTTTGCAACCACAGTAACTGCGAGTGTGCAGTGAATGGAGGAGTCCATCTCAAACATGAGCAATGCCGTGGTGCACGCAATGGCAAATGTAGGTGCCACCATGGAAAGGATGGCAACCTCCAAGGAGGACATAAATTGCCAGACTCAAATGAACATGGTGACTCTTCCAAATAGATGGTCTGCTATGGAGGATAGATGGGCATCTATTGAGGAGAGAAACCAGAGGTACATGGACGTCCCTGTTATGAGGACTGTCAGTACAGAGACAGGTCCTCATGGCCCCACTGATGTGCAGCAAGGTGCTCTCCAGCTACTTGCTAGCAGTGAAGTGCGTATGACCCATGAGAGAGATGTTGGTGGTCGACAACAAGGAAGTGTGGGCTCCTCTCAAAGCGCTCACACTCCCATGCCACTGTGGAGCCCTCGGTCAGAGCCCCAGATTCCTCACCCAACTGAGATGGCCATCTCAGCCGCTGCACAGGAGGAGCAGACCGTTGCGGAGCCTTTACAAGCTCACAAACCCAGAGGACGCCCGCCAAAGACGTCTAAGCAGGCACAGCATAGAAGTGAGCAAGCTGCCTCTACATCTGCTGAAGCCACAGGGGAAGCACCATGTAGAAGCACACAAATAGTCAGAAGGGTAGTCCCTTGGGTGTTTTGATCTAATACAAAGTTACATTTCTCATCGTTATTTCAATTGTATTAAAGAAATGCAATGGCAAAGATTCAAAGAGTTGGCCTATGTGTGCTCAGAAATGGGAGTTGCACAGTGAGAGGTCAGGGCACCTTTCATCTGTAATGATGGTGGTGAGAGTGATAGGAAACCACAGTTTATTTACAGATGCTGTATGGTGTGTTAAGAAGGTCGGGGAGACACTCATTTCCATGTGCCAGCCATATGTGTTTGCTGCGTAAACTTACGGGAATCTGGCATGGATTAGTGTATCCCTTGCCTCACGACCAGCAATGTGCTCGTGTGCTGGTGGAACTGGCATATCCGCCTCCGCAAGGTCTTCCTTATCTGCCGCCTCCTTCTCCTCCTCCTTCTCTTCTGAGGAGGCTGTGTGCTGAGCCACTTGTTCCTCAGGCAGCGGTAAGCCACGCTGCAGTGCGATGTTGTGCAGTACACAGCAGACCACGAAGATTCTGGAGACCCTGGCTGGTGCGTACTGTAGGGCTCCAACAGATCTGTCGAGACATCTGAATCGCATTTTGAGCAAGCCGATGGTTTGCTCTATGATGCTTCTGGTGGAAATGTGGGTCTCATTGTAGCGCTCCTCAGCTTCGTTTGATGGCCTCCTCATTAGTCACGTCTTCAGGGGATAGCCCTTGTCTCCAAGTAGTCATCCGGAAAGTTGGGTTGGCGGATTGAACAGCTGAGGCACAGTAGACTGCCGCAGGATGAAAGAGCCATGGCAACTGCCAGGGAACTTGGCGCAAACAGGCATAATATTCTTCCTGTGGTTACACACCAGCTGGACGTTGAGGGAGTGGAAGCCCTTGCAGTTCACAAATACAGCTGGGTTGTGATGGGGTGCCCTAATGGCCACATGTGTGCAGTCTACACCCTGCACCCTTGGGAAGCCTGCCATATTTGCAAAGCCAACCGCACGCACGGTTACACTTGCTTCATCTGTGGAGAAGTGGATGTAATTATGCGACTTTGCAAAGAGGGCATCGGTAACATGCATAATGCAAGTGTGTGGGGCTGACTGGGAAATGCTGCTGATGTCTGCTGCAGATCCCTGGAAGGACCCTGAAGCAAAGAAGTTGAGGGCGGTGGTGACTTTGACAGCCACTGGTAAGGAGTGTCCATCCGCTCCTCTGGGCTGCAGGTGTTGGTGCAGCATTGTGCAGATGTCAGCGACTACCTCTCGCGAAAGTCTCAGCCTCCTTTGGCACTGCTGCTCACTCATGTTGAGGAAGCTCATCCTCGGCCTGTAAACCCTGTGTTGGGGGTATCTCCTGCGGCGCGGTGCAGCCCTGTGCTGACGCCCTCTGCCCTGTGCAGCATCAGGTGGCTGAGGAGAAGGTTGGCGCTCCTGTTGTTGCTGCTGCTGTTGTGCCTGGTTCTGCTGCTGCCGCGGCTGCTCTTCCTCCGATTCTGAGGACCAGGAGGAGAGAGTATAAATGGTTCCCATTCCGCTGGTATATATTTCAGTTGAGGAATAGATGTTATATGCGCTCAGTCAATGTGGGGAGAGGGTTTTCCAAGGAGGTCACAGTGCATATGGATCTCAGCTTAAACACTTACAAGCTCAATAGACCTGCAGAATGTGTTCCAAAACCTCAAAACAGAAAGTTCTGCCATCTGAAAGTGAGCCATGTTACAGGCCAGCTTTTATGCTGCAGGAGCAGCTGTCAAGTATTCAGCGAGTTGCTGAACTCGGCACAATCAGCTGGCGTGTTTGTCGCACGACGTGCAACGCGCTGAAAATGTCGTAAAATGGGAAGAGCCTCTTAAAATAGAATTAGCTAAACAGTTAACAAGCTGTTAATTGCCTTAAGTGCCTCTCCCGCCGCTTGGTGTCGGGTCTGATCGGAACTCGCAGACCCGACACTTTGTAACGTTGCGTGGAGGCGGGATGGTGGCGGGTTCGCAACTCGCCGTCAATCATTTAGATTTTAACTCGGGACCCGCCTCCAAACCCGCCCTCTGAGCGCCGGCAAAATCGTGGCCTTAGTATCCAAAAATCTATCGATCTCTGTCTTGAATATACTCAACGACTGAGCCTCCACAGCCCTCTGGGGTAGAGAATTCCAAAGATTCACAACAATTTGTGTGAAAAAATTTCTCTTCATCTCAGTCCTAAATGGCCAACCCCTTATTCTGAGACTGTGACCCCTGGTTCTAGACTCTCTCTCCAGCCAGGGGAAACATCCTCCCTGCATCTACCCTGTCAAGCCCCTTAAGTATTTTATATGTTTCAATGAGATCATCTCTCATTCTTCTAAACTCTAGGGAATATAGGCCTAGTCTACTCAATCTCTCCTCATTGGACAATCCCCCCATCCCAGGAATCAGTCTAGTGAACTTTCGGTGCACTCCCTCTCAGGCAAGTGTCTCCTTCCTTAGGTGAGGAAACCAAAACTGTACACAATACTCCAGGTGTGGTCTCACCAGGGCCCTATATAATTTCAGTAAGACTTCTTTACTTGTATACTTCTATCCTTTTGTAATAAAAGCTAACATACCATTTGCTTTCCTAATTGCTTGCTGTACCTGCATGTTAACTTTCTGTGATACGTGTACAAGGACACCCAGGTCCCTCTGAATACCAACATTTTCCAGTCTCTCCATTTTTAGGAATTCTAATTGTCTAAGCTTACTTTGTTTAATATAATGTATAGTTATATGGTAAAGGAAACACTACACTATAGTAAGAACAGTCATGTATAGTTACTGAACAGAAATTACTTTCACCAATATTTCTAACCACCTTCAATTTAAAATCGACCTTTCTTTGAAATTGTATTTTCCATTTTAACCTTTAGAGGGCAATGCAACCTACAACAGCATCCAGAAGTAGAAAGAAAAACTGCATGCAAAAAAACTTTGTTAATTGACTGAACTGAAACTAACCCCAACTGAATTAATCTTTTCACCTTGCAAGCTTGATAACAATTGGAACGCAAAGAAAATTACACCTCTCTGTTGAAATTATAAACTGTAATAAACATATATAAATTAAAGTCGGCTTCATTTACAGATGCTGGTTAATGTTGTACAATTATTTTTAATATCAAAACCCTGATGAAATGTTATTAATGACACTTCAGTGACATAGATTCGCTGGAATTATTCTTTGTCATTGGTCCAGAGTTATTCTTCTCTAAATTCATGTTGCACGCATTCAACAAAGAACTGAAGTATTGTTTTTTTATATCTCATGTATTGCTGTTTCAAATCTCAGGTTAAAAGAAAACAGATGTAAATAAATAGCAAGATAATTTTTTTTAATTCATTCTTGTGATGTGGGCGCACTGGCAAGGCCGACACTTATTGCTCAACCCTAGAAATATAACTGAGTGGCTTGTTAGGTCACTTCAGAGGGCAATTAAGTGTCAACCACGTTGGTGTTGGACTGAAGTCACATATAGGCCAGATCGTGCAACGACGGCAGGTTTCCTTCCTTAAAGGACATTAGTGAAGCAACTGGATTTGTACAACAATCTGACAGATTCATGGTCACTTTTACTGATACCAACTTTTTATTTCCAGATTTATAAAACTGAATTCAATTCTCAAACAGCCATGGTGGGATTTTAACTCACGTTCTTTGGATTATTAGTCCAGAATGTGAGTTCAAATCCCACCATGGCAGCTGCAGAATTTAAAGAGACAGACAAAGAAAATAGTTCAGGCTTAAAAGGATAGTCTGCAAGTGTTTTTATGTTGTTTTTGTGAAATATTTTATCTGGCTTACTGAGTTGATGAAAAGGTTTAGTACCATAGGTTTTGGCATTGCCATACTTTCTTTAGGTTCTATAAATGCTGACAATAGATTTCTCTGTGGGAATTTTGTACATTTACGTTTATTGCAAGAGGAGGAAGAGAAGGAACAGAAGGATGTCAGGCAGGTACATTCGGCCCGGCATAGACAAGATGGGCCAAATGGCCTCGTTCTGTGCTGTATATTTCAATGGTTCTAGGTGAGACTGCACCGGACAAGGACTGTGCCCACCAGACGTCAACCTCCAAACTGCAGATGCAGGTAAAGTGTGGATTCACCTGGACCAGTGCAAACAGCAGTGTCTGCATAGGCTATGATTACAAGCACATCTGCAACAAATCTATGACAAAGGTTTGCCACTCACAGTGGGAGGCCAGATAATAGCACACTCAACATTTCTGGCTCCACCTTCTTCCAGGCTAGTTATCTACAATGTTGGCCAAAGTGATGCCCACAGATGCATGGAATAACTGACTGCTGCATCGATGACAGAGCCAACTATTGTATCTGCTTACCTGCTGAGCAGAAATAGGAGTGTAACATTGCTGCCCAATGTTACCACACTGCTGCATTTCTCAATGTACAGGGCATCCTTCATGGCAATCAAAATGTTCTCTTTTGCGTCCACCACTTGCTCCTCTTCGCCTATGCCCTTTGACACATTCAGTACTACCTCCTAAGTTTCACTAACAACATCCTCTGGATGCTGCTACTTACAATGGTTAGTGAGAGAGACGCAGGGTACTGCAAGGTTCTGTCCTGCACTTGCTCACCAAGGTAATAAATGTCAGCCTTGCCAGTATGCCCACACCCCAAGAATGAATAAAAAATATATTTATCTTGCTATTTATCTACATCTGTTTTCTTTTAACCTGGGATTTGAAACAACAATAAAGTCTTACTAATGAGAATGCAGAATGGTTATTTCTGTTTTTCTTGAATGCGTGCAATACGAATTTACAGAAGAATAGCTTTAGTTGTTCCAGTCCTACAGTGGCAGGAAATGACTAATGTTAGAATGTTTTCTCCAGGACACATCTTCTAACACTGTTTTGCCCTTGTCTACTGTTTCTGTTACTTCTTCAAATACTTCAAGGTTGGTTATACAGGACCTTTCTTTTTTTAATCCATGCCAACTATATTTTTATTATATTCTCCTTCTGAAGATGTTTTGTTATCTCACCTTTTAGCAAAGATTACAATGGCCCTGAATTTGCGGTCGGTGGCGTAGCTAAGGAGTACGCCGCCGACCTCCGAACGGAATCCGCACTTACCTGCTGCGAACTCGCCTTCGAGAAGTTGCTTTGAAACACTGTGGAGATGTGCGCAGTATAGTGGCCCACGGATCCCAGGGGCGCACCATTGTGCGTAAGCGTACCTGGGATCACGTGGGGCGGTGCTCCTTTCACTGGCCAATCAGGAAACATTTCAACTCGACATCAAAGAACTTGTAAATTAAACAGTGTGATACTAATTATATTTATTTGACAAGTACAGTACTTGGCTTTAAAAAGCACAGGGAATACTTTGGACTTAAGTACAGTTATTTACTGGAAGACTCTGCAAGATTTAAAAAAATGATTAAAACAATCTCATCCCTCAAACTGAGCCTTTACAGCTGCCTGGAAGGTTCTTTTACGTGTTCATTTTTAAATATTATACAATTTTCTCATCCTCCCCTCCCCACCCCCGGCTTACGCTGTGCAAACAGGCTCCTGCGCCAGTTTGCGCCAGCCATAAAATTTTCCAACGTAATTGATGCGCAGTAGGTGGGCAATTAGCCCAACTTTTCACCAGCACATCATTTCAATGAGGACTTGAAAGTCACAGCGGATCATCCATCTATTCGGAATTTGACAGATCGCAAGTTCGGGATTTAGCGCACGTGCGGAAATCCTGAACTTGCGGTCAATTTCAAAGGTGGTATGACAATGTACTCTGAGAGCTCGCCGTCATACCGCCTGCAAATTCAGGGCCATTATCTTTCCTACCACTGACGCTAAAGTAACGGGTCTACAGTTCCCTGGATTTATTCTATTTCCCTTTTTGAAGATAGGAATTACATTTGCTGCCTGCCAGTCCTCTGGCACTATTCCTTTTTTCGATTCAATTTTTATATATGGAGAATAGCACGCCTGCTACCTCTTCCCTCGCAGGCAGGCCGAGGTTAATACCTCATCCGAAAGATGGCACCTCTCTCTCAGTACTGCACTGAAAGGTCAGCCTGGATTATGTGCTCAAGCCTTTACATTGGGGCTTGAACCCACTAACACCTGACTCAGAGATGAGAGCAATACCACTGAGCCAAGGCCATATGCCAGAGATAGAGCAGGCAAGCATCCATTAATACTTGCAGAATTGGAAGCAAGGAATGGCCTAGCTTTCCCGCAATGGCGAGATCGGTGAATTAGACTGTAAATTTAGCTGTTTAGCATGCTGATCTCGCCGTTAATAAGTTCCTCTGTATTTTCCTGTATTTGGAACTAAAATACACCACACCAAGGATGGCAGCGAATCAGAAGCGGTGCCGCCGTTTTTCCCAGCAGTTCCACGAATACATCAACTGGGTGTAAATTTTAAGTTTTAAAGTTGCCTTTTAATATGAATCCGAAATATGGCGCTCATCCAAAATTCTGCTCCCATCTTCTCAGTGGAATCGATCAGCCTGCTTCCATTCAGCGAATGCTATGAATTTGAGTCGAGAGATTCCACAGATGTGCTGCACCAGTTCTCTAGCCTCTGACTGGCTGATGTTTAATCGTTTCAGCGATTGAATTTTTTTTTAATCTATTAGCTATAAAACATGCCGCTGTCAGGCCACCAGCACCATTATTTTTAAGTATAATTGGCAGCAGTGTGAAAAATGACAAGAATCCAGCAAAACCGCAATTGCCATCTTTTTCTGTGGGGGGCAGAGCTTTGCAGAACAGTTGCAGGAAAATATGGGCACCATAAGTGATGGAGCAAGTCAATTACCCTATAATTTCCCCTTTCTTTTGTGCCATTCAAGGGTCTCAATGATGTAGTGCCTCCAGGAAAAGCTGGGCCAATATCTGTATCTAAGGGGGACAAATCTGACCCATCAAACAAAAGGCTTGCTATCAGGGTTTATCACATGGTTTATTCGGACTTCCAAAAAGCCTTTGACATTAGAGACCATAGACATAAAGAAAGAACTTGCATTTATATAGCGCCTTTCACAATCTCAGGCTGTCCCAAGGCGCTTTACAACCAATGAAATACTTTTGAAGTGTGGTCACTGTTGTAATGCAGGAAATGCGGCAGCTAATGTGCGCACAGCAAGGTCCCACAAACAGCAATGAGGTTAATGATCAGGTATGTTTTAGTGATGTTGGTTGAGGGATAAATGTTGACCAGGACACCGAGGAGAACTCCCCTGCTGTTCTTCAAATAGTGCCACGGGATCTTTTACATCCATCTGAGAGGGCCTCAGTTTAACAGCTCATGCGAAAGACAGCAACTGCAACTGTGCAGCACTCCCTCAGTATTGCACCTGTGTCAGCTTAGATTTTACACTCAGTCTCTGGAGTGACACCACAACCTTCTGACTCAGAGGTGAGAGTGCTACCAACAGAGCCACAGCTGACGCATGTACAGTATGCATGAAACTGGATAAGAAATAGGTTAAAAGATGGAAAACAGAATACTTGAGAGTTGCAGTTTCAGACCGAGGTGGGAGGTGTTGGAATGAGTACTGCAGGGCTCAGTTGCTTCTTATCCACATAAATGATCTGGATGTAGGAACCAATTATAAGTTTGTGAAATTTGTAGATTAGGGACTACAGTAGGGTCAGAGGATGCAATTTAACATTTTAGATTCAGATAAGTTATGCAATTGGACAGATATTGGCAAATTAAATTTAGCACTGACAAATGAAAAATGTAGCTTATTGCGAGAGAAAAATGTACACAAAGTTACACAATGAAAGGAACAGAATTAGCACAGAAGACTCTGAAAGGGGGCTGGGAGTGACAGTATACTTCTCAATTTCACTGTTGAGACTTTGTTCAGAAGCAATCAATAAAACAAATAGAATGTTGATCTAAATGGTCAGAACAGTGAAGTATAAGTCTAGGGCTTATGTTGAGGCTTAATAATGCACTGGTCAGAACATACTTGGAGCACTGTGCACAATTTTGGTCGCCATATTTTAAAAGTAACGCATAGGCACTGGAGTGGGTGCTGATAAGAGCAACAAGAAAGCTCCCAAGTCTGAAGAAAATGAGCCATTCGGAAAAGCTTAAGCTCTCTGGTTTGGAAAGAAAGATCAGTGAGGGTCGCACTGAGATATATAAAATAATGAAGGTTATAGCTAAGGTGAATTCAGACTTCAAGGTGGATCAAGACAGTAGGACAAGAGGATATCAATTTAAATCAGCTGAAGGTAATTTCAGTATAAATCGTAATAGTTTCTTTACTCAAAGAGTGACAAAAATTTCAAATAATCTACCAGGTAATGTTGTGGAATTAACAACATTAAAGGGGTTCAAAATGCAATTAGATGCTAGGCTGGGTGTTCTGGAGCACTAGATAGGCCAAATCACCTTTTTGCACCTGTGACTTTCTTATTAACTGCGCAGTTGATGCCCAGCTCACCGGTCTGATGTAAACGAAGTTCGAGGCTCAATATTGGCTGGGCCTCAGGCCTACCCATTCCAGTGCAGTGATCGTTACTTGAGCCCAGTTTGCGCCTGTAGGCCAGCACAAGCCAATTTCTAAGCCACAAGGCCTTGATGCATGGATATTGTACACAGAGGCTGTTTTCTACCCCTCCTTCCACCCATGACAGATGAGTCCCAATTACTAACCACCATCACTAAATCTAAGAGCACTTGGTGAAATATAAATATAATTGCCAGTCTGAGATGAGAGGACTCTTGGATCAAATGCACTGAGAATTCTGTATATCACTCCAATCACTACCACAATGTTGGATTTATTCTGCTAAGGAAAGAGGGATAGGATGTGATGAACAGTGGGGGTGTATACTGATGTATAACATAAAAGCACCTTGTATGAACACATCAATCTTTTTATTGAAATCTTAGATTTCCACATCTCTTAGATGTCTATCTCTTATAGTGTATTACTTATTTCTGTTTCAGGGATAGGTGAATTGGATATGTACCACTTAATTAAATTATATTGCAAGCTCCAAAGCTTGTAACTGGGTAATGTCACAGGTAAATGTAGGTCTCTGCATCTCAGGGCTATTAAGGGTAAAACACTAATACAGGAAACTTTCGTTTATCCGGCACCCAAATATCCGGAATTCTCACTTAACCGGCAAAAATCATCCTCCGAAAACTCCTCTCAAATAACCGGCAATGTTGCCGAGTCGCAGTCGAGTCTCCGCGAACGCCGAGTGCTCCGAAAACTCCTCTCAAATAACCGGCAATGTTGCCGATCCCGAGTCCGAGTCCGAGTCCGCGAACGCCGATTTAGTCAGTAGGGGTACTTTTCAAAAGTGCCACTACTCGGCCACCTGGCGCTGTCGGAAGTCCGAAACACTGCAGTAGCAGGATTTGATTCTCCCGCGCTGCCTGGAGTCTCTTTGTTAAAAATAGCCTCGGTAGATATAACTCTCCGTTATCCGGTACTTTCGATAAACCGGCACCACGCCGGTCCCGTCGATGCCGGATAAACGAAAGTTTCCTGTACTGTAAATGGAAGAACGCTTAAATAATTATTAAGAATAGATAGGAACTGAAAATACGTGGCCGTTCCAGTATATTCCAACCGTAGGTCTGGTGAGACTACATTGGAATGCCCGGGAATTAGACCTGGCCCTCTCCTCCAATTGCCATGGGGCTTTGTTTGAGGCAAAGCCTCCACCTGCCCCAAACAGGGATACCAGAAGGGACTGGCAAAGGGAGAGGACTCCAAAGCTGGGAGTTTCTTTGTACTCAGTCTGGCAAAGCATCAGCAGCTGGCACAAGAAATGAAAGCAGGCATACCAGACTGCTGACTGGCAGATATGGGGCCCACTCAATGCCCAGGCCTGGAACTTGGCCTGGATACCCAAAGATTTTTTTAAATTTTAAAGTTTTTTCCAGTTTCCTTATAAAGCACACTTCCAGGATCTTTCTGGCAGGGACACCAGCTGCCCCCCAATCCAGAGCCAGCACCCTTTGCCACATTTTGAAGCCTCCCTCTCTGGCAGAGATGGCACCCCTGCATATTTAAATGAGAGGATTATCCCCTAATATTTTGGCAGGGTCAACACCACATGTCATAGTTTGCCACATCCCCACATTGCCTCCAAAATTTTGGGCCCCACTAATTTTCGGCTCTACAATATTTACCAAATTTGAAGTGTAGATGAAATACTGATCAAGAACAGAATGTACGGGCTGGATTTTAACGAGCAAGAGCGTGTGGGTTTGGGAGTACGTGGGGGGTTGAAACCGGCAACATTGACAGCGTGTTGGGAAGCCGGCTGACTTCCAGGTTTCACTGCAGGGCGTTAGGCTGTGTGTGAGCAGCCCCCTCAGGAGAGGCGGGTTGCCACTTAACATATGTTAATCACTCAATTAGAGCGATATTGATACGCTGTTTCCAGTTTAGCTTTGGATCCACGGATTTCCCGGGCTTCCTGGAACTCGCCAGTGAAAGCAAGGCGAGTACTCAGCTGCAATTGAGGGGGCTGAATCAATCTCAGGGAAATATGCCAATAAGTACTCAATACTCACAGCTGCTTTCTTACCTGCTTGTGGGAAAGGATTTTCTCACTCTACTTGTGCTGAGAGGTTACTTTACACACTTTGGAGGTGTCATCTACACTTTGCTGTTTTGAAGCTCTGATCTATCAGACCAGCATGGGTGCCGCTTACGTGTCTCAGATTGGACCTCAGATGAGGACCAAGATAACCAGCAACAGCACCCACAACAGCGGCAGCACCAGCAGCAGGCTGCTGGTCACAGACCTGTAGCTCTATGGGAGAGAGGGGAGCAGCAGAGAGGTGCAACTCGCTGGAGGCCATACCCAGCACACAGGGTCTACAGGCAGAGGATAAGCTTCCTCAACATATCTGAACACCAGTGTCACAGGAGACTCAGGGTGTTGTGTCAGGTGGTGACAGACATTTGCAGCCTGCTAGAATAAGACCTGCTGCCAGCTGGACCTGGTGGCCTCGCTTTACCAGTGGCTGTCAACGTCACCACCGCCCTCAACTTTTTTGCCTCCCTATCCTTTCAGGGCTCTGCCAGAGACATTTGCAGGATCTCGCAGTCAGAGGCACACAAATGCATAAGATAGGTGACTGATGGCTTGTTAGTCAGGGCCGGCAATTATGTCAACTTTGCCTGCGATGACACTAGTCAGAATGAGAGGGCGTTCGGATTTGCAGCTCTGGCTGGCTTCCCATAGGTGCAGGGCGTCATCAACTGCACGCATGTGGTAATTAAGGCACCCATGGATCACCCAGGAGTGTTTGTCAACTGCAAGGGTTTCCACTCCATCAATGTGCAGCTGGTGTGCAACCACAAAAAGATCTTTATGCAGGTGTGCTCAAGATTCCCGGACAGCTGCCATGATGCTTTCATCCTGCAGCAGTCCATCCTCCCAAACGTCTTCACACCTGGAAGCAGATATCGGCTGGCTGCTCAGATACAAGGGATACCCACTTAAAATGTGGCTGGTGACACATCTCAGAAACCCGAGGAATGAGACCCAGAAACACTACACTGAATGCCATATGACCACCAGATGTGTCATCGAACAAGCCATCAGCATGGCGAAGATGCGCTTCATGTGCCTGGGCAGATATGGAGGCGCCCTTCAGTACGCACCAGCCAGGGTCTCCAGAATAGTCGTGGTGTGCTGCATTCTGCACAACATTGCACAACAGCGAGGTTTGGACCTGCAGGAGGACCAAGCGCAGAGCCTCTTTAAAGGATTCCAAGAAGGAGGAGGAGAAAGACGAGGAGATGGAAGGTGATGAGAGCAATGCACCACCAGTGGCGCACATTGCTGCCCGGGATGTTTTGATTATTGCAAGATTCGCTTAGGTTCCACCAGTGCACCCATCTCACAACTGCATGGCATACCCCCGCACCCCTCTCCCCGCCACCCCCCCCACCCCCCCCCCGTCCCCCGCATCACCGGCCCCACTAACACAAAGCACTTATGCAAAAAGCCAAACATCCCTTTCACAACTCCCCATTGGTTGCAATTAATTCAGATCTTGCCATTCATCGTCAAACAACTGAAAAGGCCACTTGCCAACCAACAACCAAGAGTGGGCAACGCGGGAAAGTGGTGCAAAACAATAATGTTAATTCCCCTCCCCTCCCCTATCAGCATTCAGAAGCGACCACTCCCTCCGCAACACCCTGGTCCACTCCTCAATCACCCCCAACACCCGCTCCCCTTCCCATGGCACCTTCCCGTGCAAGCACAGAGATGTAACACCTGCCCTTTTACCTCCTCCCTTCCCACCGTCCAGGGCCCCAAACACTTCTTCCAGGTGAAACAGCGAATTACTTGTATTTGTAGCAATTTAGTATACTGTATTCGCTGCTCACGATGCGGTCTCCTCTACACTGGGGAGACCAAATGCAGATTGGGTGACCGCTTTGCAGAACACCTCCGTCTAGTCCATAAGCATGACCCCAAGCTTCCTGTCGCCTGTCACTTTAATTCTTCGCTCCACTCCCACTCTGACTTTTCTGTCTTCGGCCTCATACTCTGTTCCAATGAAGCTCAATGTAAGCTCGAGAAACAATAAATTCGGTTGCTTTGCGCCTCCCATTAGCGCCCTAACGGGGCGCAAAGCAACTAGCGCCTGGACGTGGCGCCACCAACGCCTCCCGCAAAATTCAGCGGGAGGTTAGCGCTGGCGATAATGGTTAGCGCCCCGTGGCGCTGCACCGCCAGCGATGACGTCATCGCCGCGCGCAGTGCCCCGCTCGCGCCCCGGCTGCAATCTTCGGTAACGCCCCCTGACTTACCGCCGGACGCTATATCCGACGGGGTCAGGGGGGCCTACCTGCGGCCGGGGTGGCGTAAATTAAAGGGGAGGTGCCGGGCGGCCATTTTTGTTGCTGGCCGCCTGCTAGCACCTGCCCCCATTGCCATCACCGGCCTCCTGAGCAGCCCCCCTGTGGAGTGCCAGCTGTGCTCCGTGAGCCCAGCACTTCTCTTGAGTGCCGGGCTCTTTTGCCGGCACTCCGATCCCTGGTGGCCCAGCTGGGCCCCGGGTCGCATGGCACTAGGCCCCTTCCCTTTAATAAGTACCACGACATGCCGCAGTGCCCCATATTCCCTCGCAGCGCCCCAAGAGGGAGGAGGGGCGCTTCAGTAGCACCCCGCCTCCCTCTTGGGGTGCTACCGATTAATTTTTAAATGTAGTGCCCTGGCAAAGTTAGCGCCCCAAAGGGGGCACGATCCAATTTGTTCCCCCTCATCTTTTGATTAGGCACTTTACAGACTTCTGGACTCATCATCGATTTCAACAATTTCAGACTATAACCTCTGCCCCTATTTTTTCAGATGGCAGCTGTTGATGATTCTGCCATCCCCATTCTGGACCCATCTTTTGCTTCTTTACTTGTCCCATTACCGTCTCCTTTTGCTTTGTACAATCATACCTTTTATCATTTAATCTCTCCTGCCTTCCACCCTATTGCAGACCTTCCCTTTTGTTCTTTCCTCCCCTCCCCTTTCCCTGCCCCTGCACTTGCTTAAAATCTGTTACATCTCAAACTTTTTCCAGTTCTAACGAAAGGTCATCGACCTGAAACGTTAACTCTCCTTCTCTCTCCGCAGATGCTGCATGACCTGCTGAATATTTCCAGCATTTTCTGTTTTTATTGCATCAAATGAAGAAAAGACACTTAAGTAGATAAATCGCCAGGCCCAGATGAAATATATCCCAGGCTGTTAAGAGAAGCAAAGGAGGAAATAGCAGAGGCTCTGACCATCATATTCCCATCCGCTCTGGCTATAGGTGTGGTGCCGGAGAACTTGAGGGCTGCTAGCATTGTACCATTATTTAAAAGGGAGAAACGGATAAATCGAGTAATTACAGGCCAGTCAGCCTAACCTCGGTAGTGGACGAATTATTAGAAATAATTCTGAGGGACAGTATTAATCATCATTTGGAAAGGCACAGATTAATCAAGGACAGGCGGGATTGGATTTGTTAAGGGAAGGTTATGTCTGACTAACTGGATTGAATTTTTTGAGGCGGTAACAAGAAGGGTCAATGAGAGCAGCAAGAGCCAAGCCCATGGCACTACGAGTGGCTCAGCTGCACAGGAGGGGAGGAAAAAGAGTGGGAGAGCAATAGTGATAGGGGATTCTATCGTAAGGGGAACAGATAGACATTTCTGTGGCCGCAGACGTGACTCCAGGATGGTATGTTGCCTCCCTGGTGCCAGGGTCAAGGATGTCACTGAGCTGCTGCAGGACATTCTGAAGGGGGAGGGTGAACAGCCAGAGGTCGTGGTCCATATCGGTACCAACGTCATAGGTAGAAAGAGGGACGAGGTCCTGCAAGCAAAATATAGGGAGCTCGGAAATAAATTAAAAAGCAGGACCTCAAAGGTAGTAATCTCAGGATTATGCCCAGTGCCACGTGCTAGCGAGAGCAGAAATAGGAGAATAGACCAGATGAATGCGTGGCTGGAGAGATGGTGTAGGAGGGAGGGATTTAAATTCCTGAGGCATTGGGACCGATTCTGGGGAAGGTGGGACCTGTGCAAGCTGGACGGGTTACACCTCGGCAGAAACGGGACCAACATCCTCGCAGGAGGGTTTGCTAGTGCTGTTGGGAAGGATTTAAACTAGTTTGTCAGGGGGCTGGGAACCTAAGTGTGGGCCCAGAACGGAGAGAAACAAAGCTGGAAGTGCAAGTTAGAAAAGTAGTCAGCAAAACTAGTAGGGAGCAGAAACAAAGGCCAACAGTAAAGAGGGTCAAAGTGCAGAAAAATATTAAACAGGCAAAGTTGAAGGCACTTTATCGAAATGCACGTAGCAATCACAACAAGGTGTATGAATTAATGGTACTAATAGAAGTAAATGGGTATGATGTAATTGCCATTACAGAGACATGGTTGCAGGGTAACCAAAGCTGGGAACCAAATGTTCCAGGGTACTCAACATTTAGGAAGGACAGACAAAAAGGAAAAGGAGGTGGCGTATCACTGTTAATAAGGGATGAGATCGATACGGTAGAGATAAAAGATCTTGGCTTGGCAGATCGTAATGTAGAACTGGAATAAGTTTGGGTGGAGCTAAGAAACAGCAAATGGTGGAAAACATTGGTGAGAGTTGTGTATAGGCCACCAAACAGTAATGGTAATGTAGGGTACAGTATCAATCAAGAGATTAGAAGTGCATGTAACAAGGGCAATACGGTAATCATGGGGGACTTTAATCTACATATTGACTGGGCAAATCAAATTACCACTAATGGTGTGGAGGACGAATTCTTGGAATGCATGCGAGATGGTTTCCTGGATCAGTATGTGGAGGAACCAACCAGGGAACAGGCTATTCTGGATTTGGTACTGTGTAATGAGAAAGGGCTAATCAACAATCTTGTGGTAAATGGGGCCTTTTGGGACAAGTGACCACAATATGATTGAATTTTACATTAAGTTTGAGAGTGATGTAGTCCAATCTGAAACTAAGGTCTTCAATCTAAACAGAGGACACTACAAGGGTCTGAGGGACAAGCTGGCCATGGTAGATTGGAAGACTGCACTAAAAGGAATGAAGGTGGACATACAATGGCTAACATTCAAGGAAATAATGCATAATTTGCAACAAACATATATTCCTCTAGGGCATAAAAACCCAAAAGGAAAAGTGATCCAACCATGGCTAACAAAAGAAATTAAAGCTAGTATTAAGTCAAAGGAGGAAGCTTATAAAGTTGCCAGAAAAAGCGGTCAGCCTGAGCATTGGGATCATTTTAGAAATCAGCAAAGGGGGACCAAGAAATTGATAAAGAAAGGGAAAATGGAATATGAGCACAAACTAGCGAAAAATATAAAAACGGATTGTAAAAGCTTCTATAGGTATGTGAAAAGGAAAAGACTGGCGAAGGTAAAAGTAGGTCCTTTACAGTCAGAGATGGGAGAATTTATAATGGGGAATGAGGAAATGGCTGAGAAATTAAATAAATATTTTGTTTCTGTCTTCACGGAGGAAGACACAAAAAACCTCCCAGAAATGCGAGAAAACCAAGGGTGTGGAGAGAATGAGGAACTTAAAGAAATTATTATTAGTAAAAAAACAGTACTAGCAAAATTAATGGAACTAAAAGTTGATAAATCTCAAGGACCGGATGACCTACATCCTAGGGTTTTGAAAGAGGTGGCCATTGGGATAGTGGACGCATTGGTTGTCATCTTCCAAAATTCTATAGATTCTGGAATGGTTCCTGCAGATTGGAGGGTAGCAAATGTAACCCCGCTATTTAAGAAAGGAGGGAGAGAGAAAACGGGGAACTACAGACCTGTTAGCCTCACATCAGTAGTTGGGAAAATGCTGGAATCTATTACAGGAAACTCTTGTTTAAACGACACCTAAATATCCGGAATTCTCTATTAAACGGCAAAATTCAGGAGTAGGTTCAGGTAAGTTTTGTTGTATATTAGTGGCCGTGTAACCGGGGTTCCTGCACCTGTGGCTGTGTAACAGGGACTCCTGGATCTGTGGCCGTGTAACCGGGGTTCCTGCACCTGTGGCCGTGTAACAGGGACTCCTGGATCTGTGGCCGTGTAACCGGGGTTCCTGCACCTGTGGCCGTGTAACCGGGGTTCCTGTACAAGTGGCCATGTACCCGGGGCTCCTGCACCTGTGGCTGTGTAACGGGGCTCTCGTACCTTGGTAGGTATACATCTCCGTTATCCGGAATTTTTAATAAACCGGCACCATCCCGGTCCCGTACGTGCCGGATACCAAAGAGTTTCCTGTATAAAGGATGCAATAACTGGGCACTTACAAACTAATAGTAAGATTGGGCAGAGTCAACATGGATTTATGAAAGGGAAATCCTGTTTGACAAACCTATTGGAGTTCTTTGAGGATGTAACTAGTGGAGTAGACAAAGGGGAACCGGTAGATGTGGTGTATCTGGATTTTCAGAAGGCCTTCAATAAGGTCCCACACAAGAGGTTGGTGAACAAAATTAGGGCACATGGAATTGGGGGTAATATACTGGCATGGATTGAGAATTGGTTAACAGACAGAAAACAAAGAGTAGGGATAAACAAGTCTTTTTCAGGATGGCAGGCTGTGACTAGTGGGGTACCGCAAGGATCGGTGCTGGGGGCCCAGCTATTCACAATCTATATCAATGATTTGGATGAGGGGACTAAATGTAACATTTCCAAATTTGCTGATGATACAAAGCTAGGTGGCAGTGTCAGTTGCGAAGAGGATGTGAAAAGGCTTCAAAGGGATCTCGACAAGCTCAGTGAGTGGGCGAGAACATGGCAGATGGAATATAATGTGGATAAATGTGAAGTTATCCACTTTGGTAGAAGAAACAGAAAGGCAGAGTATTTCCTAAATGGTGAAAGATTGGGGAATGCAGATGCTCAAAGGGACCTGAGTGTCCTTGTACATGAGTCACTGAAAGTGAATGTGCAGGTGCAGCAAGCCATTAGGAAGGCAAATTTTTTGCTGGCCTTCATTACAAGAGGATTTGAGTACAGGAGTAAAGAAGTCTTACTCCAATTATATAGGGCCTTGGTGAGACCACACCTGGAGTACTGTGTACAATTTTGGTCTCCTTACCTAAGGAAGGATATACTTGCCATAGAGGGAGTGCAACAAAGGTTCACGAGATTGATTCTGGGATGGCGGGACTGTCGTATGAGAAGAGATTGAGTAAACTAGGCCTGTATTCTCTTGAATTCAGAAGAATGAGAGGGGATCTCATTGAAGCATATAAAATTATTACAGGGCTTGGTAGGATGGATGCTGGGAGAATGTTTCCCTTGGCTGGGGAGTCTAGAACCAGGGGCCACAGCCTCAGGATAAAGGGTAGGCCATTCAGGACTGAGATGAGAAGAAATTCCTTCACACAGAGGGTGGTGAATCTTTGGAATTCTCTACCCCAGAGGGCTGTGGAGGCTCAGTCATTGGGTATATTCAAAACAGAAGTCGATAGATTTCTCACTAGTAAGGGCATCAAGGGATATGGCGATAGGGCCGTTGAATGGAGTTGAGGCAGAAGATCAGCCATGATCTCATTGAATGGCGGAGCAGGCTCGAAGGGCCGAATCTCCTACTCCTGCTCCTATTTTTTATGTTCTTATGAGTAGCACTTTTGCAAGGCTTATGACAAGTTCCCACATGGTAGACTGGTCAGAAAAGAAAAAGCCAATGGGAGCCAAGGGAAAGTGGCAAGTTGGATCCAAAAGTGGCTCAGTAGCAGGAAGCAAAGGGTAATGGTTGATGGATGTTTTTGTGACTGGAAGGCTGTTTCCAGTGGGGTTCCGCAGGGCTCAGTACTAGGTCCCTTGCTTTTTGTGGTATATATCAATGATTTAGACTTCAATGTAGGGGCATGATTAAGAAGTTTGCAGATGATACAAAATTGGCCTTGTGGTTGATAGTGAGGAAGAAAGCTGTAGACTGCAGGAAGATATCAATGGACTGGTCAGGTGGGCAGAAAAGTGGCAAATCGAATTCAATCCAGAGAAGTAAGAAGTAATGCATTTGGGGAGGGCTAACAAGGCAAGGGAATACACAATAAATGATAGGATACTGAGAAGTGTACAGGAACAGATCCTTGAAGGTAGCAAGATAGGTAGATAAGGTGCCAAATACTGCTCCATCTGTACCTGTGCAGGGGCAAACTCGGTCACCAGGACACGAGGCAACACTGACTGAGGTGGGGCAACGGCTGAGAAGAGGAAGTGCTTTGAGTGGAGTCCCCACTTCCATGTCCCCTTTCGCCAACATCCCTCTCATGGCCCAGCTGCACTTCCCTGCTACCACTGTGCTGCAGAACACTTTGCTGCAGATCAGTGGGTTGCTGAAAGGCCAAGGCTCGGGTATCGCTCATCCTATTTAAGGTGGCATCCAGAGTCTGCAACCCCTTGTTGAAGGCCTACATGCACTCGGTTGATTGCCACATTTGATACTCCATGCAGTTGGCCGCTCTATCCCACTCATCATTGAGGTGGACTCCTCCAATCGCTCTGCAATCGTGGTTAGTATGCTTGGACGGCTGTCAGTACATTGTACATTCTCTGCTGCTGCTCAATGATTCTCCACTTCATCGACAGCCCCGGGCGACGGCATCTGCATCCAGCTGAGCAGAGCTTGGAGAGGCCTGCACCCTCCAACATGGACTCTCCACTGCTGTCCCTGTCTCCACCATCTCCTCTTGCTCCCTTGTGAAATGCAAGTCACCAGGTGAAAACCCAACATGTTCATAATGATAACTGCAAACCTTCTTACCTTGATAGTACTCATTCACGTCTTTTATCTCCCATAGGGTCTTCACACATCCAACAGGAATTGGTCGAGGTCACTGACGATGACTCCTCAGAGGAGCTCAATCTTTTTGAGGGTGCACCATCACAGGACTTATGTAGACCATGTACCAGCTCAGATACTCGCACTTCGGTGGGTTTGGGTTCCACCAGGACCACTCCGCTCCCGACCTCAGTACTGCCTTGGCCCAAACATGGACAAAGGAGCTGAATTCCAGAGGTGAGGTGAGAGTGACTGCCCTTGACATCAAGGCAGCATTTGACTGAGTGTGGCATCAAGGAGGCCTAGTAAAACTGAAGTCAATGGGAATCGGGATCGGGGGGGGGGGAAATGCTCCACTGGCTGGAGTCATACCTAGCACAAAGGAAGATGGTTGTGGTGGTTGAAGATCAATCATCACAGCCCCAGGACATCGCTGCAGGTGTTCCTCAGGGCAGTGTCAAGGCCCAACCATCTTTAGCTGCTTCATCAATGACCTTCCCTCCAACATCGGGTCAGAAATGGGGATGTTCGCTGATGACTGCACAGTGTTCAGTGTCATTCACAACTCCTCAGATAATGAAGCAGTCCATGCCCGCATGCAACAAGACCTGGATGACATTCAGGCTTGGTCTGATAACTGGCAGGTGACATTCGCGCCACACAAGTGCCAGGCAATGACTAGCTCCAACAAGCGAGAGTCTAACCACCGCACCTTGACATTCAACGCCATTACCATCGCCGAATCCCCCACCATCAACAACCTGGGGGTCACCATTGACCAGAAACTTAACTGGACTAGCCACATAAATACTGTGGCAACAAGAGCAGGTCAGAGGCTAGGTATTCTGCGGCGAGTGTCTCACCTCCTGACTCCCCAAAGTCTTTCCACCATCTACAAGGCACAAGTCAGGAGTGTGATGGAATACTCCCCATTTGCCTGGATGAGTGCAGCTCCAACAACACTCAAGAAGCTAGACACCATCCAGGACAAAGCAGCCCGCTTGACTGGCACCCCATCCACCACCTTAAACATTCACTCCCTCCACCATCGGTGTACCATGGCTGCAGTGTGTACCATCTACAAGATGCACTGCAGCAACTCGCCAAGGCTTCTTCGGCAGCACCTCCCAAACCCGCGACCTCTTCCACCTAGAAGGACAAGGGCAGCAAGCGCATGGGAACACCACCACCTCCAAGTTCCCCTCCAAGTCACACACCATCCTGACTTAGAAGTATATCGCCGTTCCTTCATCGTCACTGAGTTAAAATCCTGGAACTCTCTCCCTAACAGCACTGTGGGAGAACCTTCGCCACACGGACTGCAGCGGTTCAAAAAGGCAGCTCACCACCACCTTCTCAAGGGCAATTAGGGATGGGTACTAAATGCTGGCCTTGTCAGTGATGCCCACATCCCATAAAACAAATTTTAAAAAACAAAGAATATTGATTCAACTTTATCTTGGCAAAAGAATGCTGGATAAAACAGTGAAATGAAAAATGGCATTAAAATACTCAGTAGTTTATTAATATGAGCATTTATAGAGATTTAAATAAAATCAAAATCAGGTCAATTTTGTCTTAACTCCATTCCGTGAGGCCATACATACAGTACTTCTGTATTAATCTGGTTTAAGGCCAAAGTTTCCATTTCATTTAGAATGAAGGTGACTCAGAGAGATGGTAATAATGAAAAAATCTATCTTTTAGTACCATTGATGTCTCATTCGTGTAGGCTCGATAAATACATTTTCTGTGCAAAAAGCTAATTTTACTATAAAATTGCCAAGTTGACAAAAGAAAGCATTAACGCAGTAGGGCGACTCATGCCAGGTGCTTTGCTGAGGTTAGCGTATTGACATTATGAGCATTTACAAATTCATCATTAAATTAGCTCAAATCTTTAGCAACTTTTGATTTACAAATTTGTTTGTTGCAAATCTGCTTTCAATTGAGTCAAGTCAGCTGTATCATTTAGTCATTTCGTTTATTACAATCATGAAACTGGCAATAGAAAATAGCATAAAGGCCAATTTTGTGAAGCCCACACTGCTGTTCGGAGCATAGGGCTATCCCCTGCATCCATGGCTACTGACCCCACTACTGACCGTACTGGGGAATTCCCCTAATAGCAGAGGAGCACATCAGCCTGGGTGTCTCAGCATCTGTTTACTAGTCAACAACAACAACTTGCATTTATATAGCACCTTTAGTAAAAACATCCCAAGACGCTTCACAGGAGCGATTATCAAACAAAATTTGACTTCAATCCACATAAGGAGATTAGGACAGGTGACCAAAATCTTAGTCAAAGAGGTAGGTTTCAAGGAGCATCTTAAAGGAGGAGGAGACAGGTAGATTTGCAAAGGTTTAGGGAGGGAAATTCCACAGCTTAGGGCCTAGGCAACGGCCACCAATGGTGAAGCAATAAAAATCGGGGATGTACAAGAAGCCAGAATTGGATGATTGCAGAGAACTCAGAGGGTTGAAGGGCTGGAGGAGGTTAGAGAGTTAGGGAGGGACAAGGCCATGGAGTGATTTGAAAACAAGGATGAGAATTTTAAAATCAGGCCATTGCCGCCTGGGATCCAATGTAGGTCAGCGAGATGGGTGAACAGGAATTGCTGTGAGTTAGGATGGGGGCAGAAGAGTTTTGGATGAGCTCAAGTTTACAAAGGGTGCAAGGTTGGAGGCCAGCCAGGAGAGCATTGGAATAGTCGCATCTAAAGGTGACAAAGGCATGGATGAGGGTTTCAGCCACAGCTGAGGTAAAGATGTAGACAGGTGATGTTACGGAGGTGGAAGTAGTCGATCTTGGTAATGGAGAGGCTATGGTGTCTGAAGCTCAGCTCAGGGTCAAATAAGATGCCAAGGTTGCGAGCAGCCTGGTTCAGCCTCAAATAGTGGCCAGGGAGAGGAATGAAGTCAATGGCTAGGGAACTGAGTTTGTGACGGGGACAGAAGACAATAGCATCGGTCTTCACGATATTTAATTGGAGGAAATTTATGTCGAACAAGCAGAGTGACAAATCACAGGCAGGAGAGGGATCAAGAGAGGTGGTGGTAATGTAGAGCTGGGTGTTGTGGGAAAGATAGGCACGGATTTGGGAGGCGACAACACATTCAAGGACTTTGGAGCAGAAAGGGAGGTTGGCGATGGGGCAGTAGTTTGCAAGATCAGAGAGGTCTAGGGTGGGTTTTTTGAGGAGAGAGGTGATGACGGCAGATTTGAAGAGTTTACAAGGTATTAACAGACATGAGTTTAAAGGAATGCGTTGTTCAATTTTGCTCTCCTGAAATCCACATTTGTGTTAGCAACTTGTAACTCACTCTTACCTTCAAAATACAATTTACCTAGTTAAGTGATAAAGTGTGGAGGAAGAAGTAGAGGTAAATTCTCAACCTATGCACTGTCTTTCCTGCAGTACTGCACAGAAATGGTAATAAAATACCACTTTATTGAATAGCCAAACATGAAATGATATTTGCAATATGCTTCAGCCTGAACTGCATAAATAAAGCCCAAGTTGAAGCATTGTCAAGTTAATATAAATACTATCCATCACTTGCCCTTCATTATATTACAACCCTTAATATTCAGCTTGGATAAATAATGTATCACCACTTGAGCATATGATACCATGTCACTGAACTGATAACAGTGTTACTCAGCCCGCAGTGTATCCCCTGCAATTGTAAATATCAATTTCAGTGTTGCCAGGGCCTGAAAAGAAGAATTCACTCTATAATGCACAAGAATTGCTACTCACTTCGCCTCCAATAAACAGCAAATAGCCTCAGGCAATCCAGTGTAGCATTGACTAAATCATTTAAACTGAATTCTAATCATTAAAAGAGATACATGGCCTCAAATATTATATACAGTGGATTCACCTTTCCACACAGCACACAAAAAAAGTCCAGTCCTCTAAAGTGTATACACCAATTGGCTTATAAAGCTTTTATTTAACTATGGGAATTCCTACGACCTTTTTAATGATGAAGTGGATTGGCAAGCTGCAGTGGTAGCATTTCACCTCTTCATTAAAAATGTGAAGGTTGCGTTGGCGGAGAGGCCTGAAAGGCTCCCACATTCCGATCAATATCACTTATTTTTAATCACACAATGGCCTAGAAATTCAACCACGCAGCACTCGTTTTTCAGGCTAAACAGCCTCCTAAATGGCAGACAGGAAGTACATGATCATTACAAGCCAGAAGTGCACCGCCCTCCATATTGGTGCCGGCAACCAAAAAAAAATCAGCCTCCAGGGCCCACGCCTGAAGCAGACATTAGGCCCTTTCTTTGAATACATAAAGGACCTAATGTTTGCTTGAAGCCCCCTCTGCAATATTTGGTTGCCCTGAATACAGTAGGCTCAGGCCCCAATTTGGGCCTCTACCCTCCCTGAACCCAGCCTCTGCCCACTACCCACCCTTCTCGATCACCGCTACCCTCCCGACCTGCTCACACTTCCTCTCGACCCATTTGCCCTCCCGCCCGGCCCAATCGCCCTCCCTCCCTCCTGATTGCCTCCCTTCCCGACTGAATCTGTGGTGGTCATTTTGGTGAAAGGGTGAAAACAGGTGCTAAGTGGGTGCTGTTCTAATAAGACACGCCTGTTTGAAAGTCTTGTTTTAGCATGCAAATTTGTGGCTAATGCTGATTACCATGATTTGAACTTGCCCGGAGGCGCTAACACAAGCACCTGCAGGTTTAGCACTCAAGCGCTGATTAGAAGCAATTTTCGTGGAGCGGTATATGTAGCCTCCACGCACCCACTTCCACTGAAGGCATGGAGTGCGCTGGCTGACACAGAAAGCTACATTTCAGGATGGCTCAGGGACTGAGGGAGAGGGCACACAGGTTCTCAGACACGGCATTGGAGGTCTTGGTGGAGAAGGTCCAGAGGAGGAGGGAAGTCCTGTGCCCATGGGGGTGGTGGGATGGGGGGGGGGGGGGCTGGGGAGGGGGGAAGGAGTGCACCTCGCCCTCCTGTCCCTCTCTCCTCCAGCCCCTGGTGCTGGTCTACCTGGCCTCATCTCCTCTTCCCATTCCTCCTCCAGACCAAGGAGGACCCCTAGCAAGATGCTGATGATCAAGCACTCCTTTTCTCCTGGTGACTCCTATAAGGTAGACTAGCACAGCACCCATTCTCTTTCTTGAATTTCCAGAATAAATGTTGATAAGAGTGTTGGTGAAGTCTTGACTAACTGTCCCAGAAAGTCTCCCGATGTGTCTCAAAAGTCCTCTTCAAACCTCCAGCAGCAAGTGAACAGTGAAAGCTGAGCAAGCCTTTAAGTGGCACTCGATATCCTCAGCAACGATTTGCTTACTCCTGTTCAGCTGGTCACTGAGGGCGTTAGTTGAAGCGCTCTTCTCTCAGAAGGTCTTGAATCTTTGGAATTCTCTACCCGAGAGAGCTGTGGAGGCGGAGTCAGTGAATATATTCGAGGCGGAGATAGACAGATATTTGAGCTGCAGGGGAGTCAAGTGTTATGGGGAACAGGCAGGAAAGTGGAGTTGAGGCCAAGATCAGATCAGCCATGATCTTATTGAATGGCGGAGCAGGCTCGAGGGGCCGAATGGCCGACTCCTGCTCTTATTTCTTATGCTCTTAAGCTCTTATGCTAGCCACCAAAATGTCATGCAGCCTCTTTAATGAGTGCTAGCAGACAAGTTAATTGTCAATCAGACCCTTAACGATCCTCCGGATGGCCATTCCTAGCGCAAGCTTCAACTCCTTTACCGAGATGGCGCCTTGCGCTAAATGCAGCCTAAACCGGCGTTGCAGCTCAAGACCCCATCTTGACCACCTAGGAGGCTCTTTAGCGCCTAAAGTAGCCAGGGAAAATCGCCCCACTAGTATCCTCCTCACTGTTTACTACGTTTCCAAGTTTTGTGTCATCTGTAAACTTTGAAATTGTACCCCGTATACCCAACAGATAAATAGATAAAACTTGATCAAGGTCAAGGGGGTGAAATTGATCATGAGCAGGGACGTAAGACATTCCGGTATTACATCGGTCGCCCATTATATACCCCACCCGATATTCTGTTCTATTGACTTCAATAGAACTCAATATTGGGAGTGTCGTACAAAGTGATTCCCGCCTATTTTGCGTCTCCCGCCGAAGTCCTGTTTCACCCTCAAGTCATGACTGCCAGCTAGAACACTGGAGATTAGAGATATTTGTCGCAGTTCTGTATTACATAAACTAAAGTTTGCAAACCACGCTACAGCTCATATTTCAACCAAGTTTTTCATTCAATTTCAAATAAAGGTTTCAGCAACGTTGCCTTTAGTGATATTTGGCTAAATTGTGTGATATCCCATGTTGTTGGCAGAGCCTCGTACACAATGTAAAATTGTGGGTGTATTCCCTGCTGTTTTCCTTCCATTGAAAATAATGATGGAAAATCGCAGTCAGCACACCCACAAATTTCTGATACGTGCTGCATGCAAAGCCTCATCGGATAACAAATTCACCCTCTAGAGTACAATGTTTGAATAATAACATTATATTTCCTTGTGGTATTGAGGGATACTTCAGCATCACAGTACATGAGGTTTTTTGTGAATTGTATTCTCAAGTTGATGTTAATGCTGATAATGCTAGTAATAGAACAATTTCCATTTTAGACGCTCAATGTCAGTATCAAGCACTCCGAGATCAGGCCTCAAGCAAAGCCTTCACCCCAAACCTCAGATAAGCACCCCATTTTCCTTCACCAGCCATCCTCTGACCACTGAGTGAAATTGCCAACTTTAAATGTAAATTAGTACCAGATTTTGTGTTGTGGGCACACGTGGTATAAACTGGATTAAGACTACTCAAAGTTATTTCATATAGGAACCTCAGTGTCAACAGAGAAGAGACTTCTCCATCTTGAGTCTAGAGATTTGAACCCAGGTTCCAGAGGTGAATGGCAAGAATTTAATGGGCCAAAAATTCGGCACTTGCCGGGTGAGTACGCACTGTGTACTCACCCGCAAGGCCTCCTGAAGTGCCGGTTTCCTGCATGCACTGCGCATGCGCGGGAAACCGGAACTTCCGGTCTCGTGAAGGGAGCGGTTCAGAGGTGAACTGTGTGCGCGGTAGAGGCTGCGCTCACGCAGCAAACTTAGGTTTTTTTTCAGGTTTCTCCGGGAGGATAAGTATTGAAGAACCTGCGCTTTTAAAAAGGAGGTGCAGGACCCGTTTTCAACAAGGTAAGTGGTTAATTAATTATAATTTAAAATTTTTTTCAACAGGTTTATCTTTTTTAGATACTTTAAACATAGAAACATAGAAGATAGGAGCAGGAGTAGGCCATTCGGCCCCTCGAGCCTGCTCCGCCATTCGATGAGATCATGGCTGATCAAAAGAAAGGTAAGTTTATTTTTAGCACTGTTAAAAAGTATTTTAATTTTTTCAAAAATTTAAATTTTTGTTTAAAGTAGTTAATTTATTTAACTTATAGTTATTTTAAAAATGTGATGGTTTTTTTTAAAATTTATTTGAAGTTTAGCTGTTCTTTTGGGGCTGATTTCAATTCATAGATTTGACAGGTCTTCCTGTCAAATCTATGAATGAAAGATGGTCTGCTGCCATTGGCTCTCCATGGCCCACGTGATCCCAGGGGATGCATCGCACTAACAGTTGGAGCAGGCCCAGGAGCTGAAGTCCCCGTGGGCCCAGAGGTCAACGGCAGGCGCGGTAGGTAAGTGCGCGCGCGATCCTTACCCCCGCGGCAAGCCAGAGAGGCGAATTTCTGGACCAATGTACAATAACCAGTCACCCTAAGCTGAAATCTGTACTTCAAAAAAATGGCTCCCTGGAACCCCTAACACTCTGAAATTATCATATTTTTGTTTAATTTATATTAAAATTATGCTATGAAGTTAAAGTCAGCTCATTCGGGGTTAAATCCACACAACACACAAGCTTCTGGGAATGGGGATTAAATTTAGATGAAGCACAAATCAAAATGGTGTTTCTCAAAACCACATCAGTCTGAGATGAAGGGGTTCATTAATACATTCACACGTAGTATGTTGAGCCCAATTAGAGGGGGATAGCTGCCACAGGAGCCCAGATTTAGAAAGAGAAATAGCAGGTCTGATTGGCATTGCAAAATGTATTCTGTTCATTCACCTATTGTATATGAAATAAATCAACTTGTTGGCTTACAATTGACCTTGTCACACAATAGTGTTTAACAGTCCGCCTTCTGAAAGGTAGAAAAATGCATATGGAGCACATACAAGATTACAATATCCAGATCATATAAAGAGTTTCATTGTTATGACCACCCCCACTTCCCCCACTGCCCAAGTCACAATTTTGTCTGACTAGGTATTGGTCAGTAAAGGTAAACTTCTGATCATAAGGGGCTCGGGATCCACTTATGGGAAAGATTGGGAGAGACCGTTGACAATGAACATGAATATCTAGGGCAGACCTGAAATTTAAATCACATTGGGTTAAAAAATAAAGCAGTTAAATGAAAAACATATTAATTTGTATAGCAAACTTTAGAAAAACACAATTACATTAGAGTTAGCATGAATCTAATGTGGAATTCTAATTTTATATCAAAAGTTGTAAAAGTTTATACTGTGATTAAATAAAACTAGCACTACTAAACACTAATGAACAAAATAACATTGTTTTTTAAGGGCATCAAAATACCATCTTACTCATCATCTACTAAGATTAATTATTTACATAGACACCATCTTATTCTTTTCTCCCATTAAATATGCTTTTTGATTTGATGGATTATATCTACTGCAATCCTTTTGCAAATACATTTTATAACTTTCACTACTAAAATAAATTGAACATCTGCATCAAGTCATTTTCATACAAGCTATTATAATTGAATGCCATTTTTAGAAAAAGATACTTGTGAATTCAAATACTTGTATCGCGTACAGTGAGACGATACACAGTGCATTGCTTTGTGTAATTATTCCTGACGCATATGTATCTAAGTGAAGATTGCAGTTTAAGAAGCAGGACACCTGAAGGACAGATAGAATTTTATGATCCCTATTAAATGAGATTTAGATGAATTTCAGGCACAAAATACTGGCTGAGCAGCAAAGATCTTAACGTTCTATCTGTCGACACCTTCCAAGTTCAGTAAGGTATCGGGAAAGTGTGTTTTGTAAATTTTCTAACTTTTTAATTTGAAATGGCATTCACACAAGCAGCAATTACAAGAAATACAAAAATACAAAATTTAAAAGCACATGCCACAGTGAGGTAATCCTGAGAAAGAAGCTATGATTTTACATAGGAACAGGAGTGAGCCATTCAGCCCCTCGAGTCTGTTCCGCCATTCAATTAGATCATGTCTCATCTGTATCTTAATTCCATCTACCCGCCTTGGTTCCATAAACCCCTTGCCTAACAAAAATCTTTCAATCTCAGTTTTGAAATTTTCATTTGACCTAGCCTCAACAGCCTTTGGGGGAGAGAGTTCCACTACACTTTATGTGAAGAAATTCTTTCTGATATCACCCCTGAACAACCTAGCTCTAATTTTCAGGTTGTGCCCCCTTGTTCTGGACTCCCCCACCAGTGGAAATAGTTTCTCTCTATCTACCCTATCAAATCCTTTAATCACCTTGTTCTAAATTATTTTGAAAACATTAACACTTAAAGTACATTACACTGACCTTTCTCCGGTACCTGTTCTCCACAAAGAGCCAGTATCAGAGGCTGATTGTAGATCTTAATATCTAACTAACAGAAACTGAGTAAGACAGCAGTTTACAGTATTCATTTCCTGTGGTATGAATTTTATAGTTATAACATTTTCAAACAGTAGAGATTGTAGCTTTGAAGTATTGTTTTGAATGGGGATCCCCTATCACTATTAATGTATGCCATCAGTTCAGCTTCCTGATTCCACTCCCACTGCCATTCCTGTTCCAAAATCCCACTTTAATGGCTTGCAATCTTCACACCCTGTCTACTTATTAATCTCAGGCAAGGAGCAGCTTTGAAACCTTACTTCGCAGGGCTGGTGGGTGGTTGACAGTACAGGACAGATAAACTTTGTGACTGACACAGAACTGAATGGAGCTGGCTGCCCAACACCACAATGTATGCACATTTCGAGGTCTGTGAAAGCGGCTGCCCAGAATGACATTCCCATTTGTACAAACTTCTAAGCAGGGCAAAATTGAAAAATATGCACTAAATACCCTGATTCACAGATACATTATCAAGATTTTGTCACCAGTGGCCAGTAATGCAGACATAAAAGTGTGAGAAGGAAAATGAAGGGAAGAACTGGAT
The DNA here is from genome assembly GCA_030390025.1 of Squalus acanthias. NCBI lineage: Eukaryota > Metazoa > Chordata > Chondrichthyes > Squaliformes > Squalidae > Squalus > Squalus acanthias. Next base: position 105,460 of record JASTWF010000221.1, read on the forward strand.
GTTTCAGTTCTTTGTCTTCAGTTCTTCACAGTTTCAACAGTACAAACTATACTTACGTTTCAACAAATTGTGTTCCAGATGGTATAATTCTAGAATATTATACAGTGAAACCTGTAAATTACGGACGCCTTAGGGACTGGCATCAGCTGTCCTTTTTTTTTGTAGATGTCCGTATTTTCAAAATGGTCATTCTATGTACTGTAAAACTTTTGAGTGGAATGGGGAGTTCTTTACCCAGCATCAATCGCGGCAGAGAAACTCCTCTATCCCTGGGATAGAGCCATGCAAGCATTCAATCCCAGAGATAGAGCGGTTTCCAATCCAGCAGATTGGAAGGTAGCAAATGTAACCCCGCTATTCAAGAAAGGAGGGAGAGAGAAAACAAGGAAATACAGGCTGTATTTTCCTGACATCAGTTGTCAGGAAAATGCTGGAATCCATTATTAAGGAAGTGGTGAACAGGGCACTTAGAAAATTATAATATGATTAGGCAGAGTCAACATGGTTTTATGTAAGAGAAATCATGTTTAACAAATTTATTAGAGTTTTTTGAGGATGTAACTAGCAGGGTAGATAAAGGGGAACCAGTGGATGTAGTATATTTGGAGTTCCAAAAGGCATTCGATAAGGTGCCACATAAAAGGTTGCTATGCAAGATAAGGGCTCATGGGGTTGGGGGTAATATGTTAGCATGGATAGAGGATTGGTTAATGGACAGAAAGCAAAGAGAAGGGATAAACAGGTCTTTTTCCAGTTGGCAGGCTGTAACTAGTGGGGTGCTGCAAGGATCAGTGCTTGGGCCTCAGCTATTTTCAATCTGTATTAATGACTTAGATGAAGGGACCGAGTGTAATGTATCCAAGTTTGCTGATGATACAAAGCTAGGTGGGACAGTAAGCAGTGAAGAGGACACAAAGAGCCTGCAAAGGGATATAGACAGGTTAAGTGAGTGGGCAATAAGGTGGCAGATGAAGTATAATGTGAGGAAATGTGAGGTTATTCACTTTGGTAGGAAGAATAGAAAAACAGAATATTTTTTAAATGGTGAGAAACTATTAAATGTTGGTGTTTAGAAAGATTTAGGTGTCCTCATACAAGAATCCCAGAAAGTTAGCATGCAGGTACAGCAAGCAATTAGGAAGGCAAATGGCATGTTGGCCTTTATTGAAAGGGGGTTGGAGTAAGGAAGTCTTACTACAATTGTATAGGGCTTTGGTGAGACCACACCTGGAGTACTGTGCACTGTTTTGGTCTCCTTATCTGAGAAAGGGGCACACATGCCTTAGAGGCAATGCAACAAGTGTTCACTAGATTCATTTCTGGGATGAGAGGGTTGTTTTATGAGGAGAGATTGAGTAGATTGGGCCTATACTGTCTGGAGTTTAGAAGAATGAGAGGTGATCTCATTGAAACATATAAGATTCTGAGGTGGATTGACAGGGTAGATGCTGAGAGGTTGTTTCCCCTGGCTGGAGAGTCTAGAACTAGGAGACATAGGACTGGATTTTCTCAATGGAGACAAGCTGGAGGCAGGACTGCTGCTTGCCATGTCAATGTTCCGCCTCCATCATCGTCTGACCAACCAGAGGGATTTTCCCCTGATTGACCTTGTTAAGCCCGCCTTGCGGGCTCAGCAGGCCAATTAGGGAGGAAGTCACTGACAGAGCACGTCAATGTCTGACGTGCTATCTGTCAAGACTTCTTGAAAGAAGAAATGTCAACGTTTGACAGCTCTGTGAAGCTGTCAAACACTGACATTCTCTGTAGTTTGATGAGCCCTTGTGTTCAGGACTCATCAAACCTTTCAACTTTGTCAATTTCAGATGGCTGTTGGTTCAGAGGATCCAACAGCCAGTCTGTGAAATCAACAAGGAAGATGTCGGGTCACCCGATCCAGGGTGGATGAAGACTGTAGGAAGAAAACAAGGTAAGTGAACATTTTTAAACACTTTACACTCACCTTACATACTTACCACTCCACACTTGCACCCATCACTCACCTCTGCATCTTACTTCCAGGTGCCTCCGACCCCCGCAGACCTCCTTCATGTCTCCTCCAACCCAACGGGGTTCTCCGAGGTCGGGAAGCCTTCACCTGAGAAGGCAAAATGGCACTAATCCTTTTTCCTGTCTGTTAACTAGCTGTTAACAGGCAGTTAAAAGGATTAAATGTCTTTCCCGCCTCCAGGAGACGGGACCCGAAGCAGCACATCTTCCCGCCTCCTGGCAAAAGGGCACGGAGGCGGGATGGGGGCGGATTTGCCATCCGCCCCCACTTTCTGCTACTTTACCAGCAGTCCCGCCTCCATGCCCGCCTCCTCAGGGCTGAGAAAATCCAGCCCATAGTCTCAAGATAAGGGGGCGGCCATTTAAGACTGAGATGAGGATGAACTTCTTCACTCAGAGGGTTGTGAATCTTTGGAATTCTCTACCCCAAAGGGCTGTGGCTGCTCAGTCGTTGAGTATATTCAAGACTAAGATAGATAGATTTTTGGACTCTCGGTGAATCAAGGGATATGGGGCTCGGGCAGCAAAGTGGAGTTGAGGTCGGAGATCAACCATGATCTTAGTGAATGGCAAAGCAGGCTCAAAGGGCCGTATGGCCTACTCCTGCTCCTAATGCTTGTGTTCTTACGTTCTTTGCCGCTATGCATATTGAAGAGCTCCCCATTCCACAAAAGCCGTTTCTTTCACTAAACCCACTGACCGGCAGAAAGGAAGCGAGCTGCAAGGGGAAGCGCCAGTGACCCTGACTCAGTGAAAGTTCCAGTTACAGCAGGTTTGTAAAAGGGCTTGGTGCATTGAAGGCTGTCTGTAGTTCGGAATTTGTGAGTGTCCGTGGTTTCAGACTGCCTCTTGTATATGCTACCATGCAGTAAGTGTCCGTTTTTTACAGGTGTCCATTTTTTGGGAGTGTCCATTTATACAGGTTTCACTGCGCATAGAACTACATAGAATTTACAGCACAGAAACAGGCCATTCGGCCCAACTGGTATATGCCGGTGTTATGCTCCACACAAGCCTCCTCCCACTCTACTTCATCTAACCTTACCAGCGTATTGTTCTATTTTTTTCTCCCTCATGTACTTATCCAGCATCCTCTTAAATGCATCTATGCTATTTGCCTCAACTATTCCATGTCATAGCAAGTTCCACATTCTAACCACTCTCTGGGTAAAGAAGTTAGCCAAACGTTATTCAAATACAAAAATGGCCTTGTTGACCGTATTGTCACACAGGTGCAATATAAACCAATGGGTTTTGATGCTATCTGCAATGTTCAATGGGGCTGAAATTGGTCTTGGGCGGTAGTGCAAAACGGGCGCCAGTAAATCACAACCCGTTTTACACCCGGCCCCATTTTCTTTTCCATTGACCATGCAGGCTCATGCTGGGATACAGTTGCACAGATGCTGGGTTCCCTCTCCTATCTCATCCAAGTGAGCATTCTTCATGCGAGACTAGACATCAGTTGTCACCAAGCTATTTGACTATGTGAGGCATTAAAGCTGAGTCTGATCCTGTCCTCCCCCACTGTCTACACACATACATTTCCAGAAGAGTGTTAGCAGGTTTAGGAATGCTACCTATTTATCTCCCTCCCTACAACTGGACCACTGAAGCCAATTGCAGTATGCAAAAGTCACTCTGGCTAGAATCAGTCAACTCAGAACAGGGTTTGAACTGAGATTTCTGATGTGTGAGATTTAGAACCTCACTGGGTAGTAGCAGCAGGCTTTTGGCTTAGTGGTAGGATTCCCTCTCTAAATCAGAAGGTACAGGTTCCAAACCCTGCTTGAGACAATCCCAGCCAGTGAAGACCAGAACTCCGACTCTGAATTCTGGGTTGACATCCAGCGGGGATACTTGCGTCAGTTGGGTGGCCTCACTGCTCATCAAATGGGTTGTGAGAGCCGATAAAACCCTCCCGGGAATTAACTACCCTATGGGGCTGGCATAATGATGGTGATTGCCATGGAAGGAGTGTTCGGCTAATGAATACTTCCCCTACCCCAAGGGAAGAATGTGAAGGGATCTGGGGGTCCTAGTGCAAGAAAATCAAAAAGTTAGTATGCAGGTGCAGCAGGTGATCAAGAAGGCCAACGGAATGTTGGCTTTTATTGCTAGGGGGATAGATTATAAAAACAGTTATATAAGGTATTGGTGAGACCGCACCTGGAATACTGCATGCAGTTTTGGTGTCCATACTTAAGAAAAGACATACTTGCTCTCGAGGCAGTACAAAGAAGGTTCACTCGGTTAATCCCGGGGATGAGGGGGTGGACATATGAGGAGAGGTTGAGTAGATTGGGACTCTACTCATTGGAGTTCAGAAGAATGAGAGGCGATCTTATTGAAACATATAAGATTGTGAAGGGGCTTGATCGGGTGGATGCGGTAAGGATGTTCCCAAGGGGGGCATGCCCCAAGAACTAGGGGGCATAATCTTGGAATAAGGGGCTGCTCTTTCAAAACTGAGATGAGGAGAAATTTCTTCACCCAGAGGGTAGTAGGTCTGTGGAATTTGCTGCCCCAGGAAGCTGTGGAAGCTACATCATTAAATAAATTTAAAACAGAAATAGATAGTTTCCTAGAGGTAAAGGGAATTAGGGGTTACGGTGAGCGGGCAGGAAATTTGACATGAGGCTGAGTTCGGATCGGTCAGGGCCCTGTGGGTGGCGGAGCGGGCCCAGGGGCTGAGTGGCCGGGTCCTGCTCTTACTTCTTGTGTTCTTTAGATTTGAGGTTAGGATCAGATCAGCCATGATCTTATTGAATGGCGGAGCAGGCTCGAAGGGCCGATTGGCCTACTCCTGCTCCTATTTCTTATGTAAGATACGAAAACAACAACTGGGTGGTGCATTTGCTGACTGAACCAACTGGGGAGCACGAATGTATTTTCACATGAATTACTCTGTAAGAAAAGCATTTCAAAATATGGTGCAACATGATTTGTACAATGCAGCATCAACTTCAGCCAACATCTTACTAATGTTAGCAGGTGCTATTAATTTCACCCTGAATGACAGTCTTCAGTTGTACATGACAAAAAAATGCATTCTTTTAAAGGAAAAGTGCTATTATTTCCAATTTTTAAAAGAATATTTTGTTCAACAGCACAGTTAATGGCCTATTAGCAGTTTAAGCTCAAACTTTACAGAGCAGCATTTTCTGTCAAGCTAAGGTCACAATGCTTCAATCTGCCTGAATGCTTCAGACATGCGTCTAATATTGCTGATACCAGTGCATTTCCGGCACACTGCCATGAAAGCTTTTTCTCATATATTGCATCAGAATCCATTTTCAGCCAGCAACTTGTTGTACATCAAAGCAATTAGTTAATGAAATGAGCCCAGCACTTACCGGTGGACAGACTATGAGATAGATTCAAAAAGACTGCCGCCTCCAGAAGCCATGTTCAACAGTCAGCCACAGGTAAAATCTTCCATAGACAGTACCTAAAACAGGAATTTTTGGTGTCATTATTATTAATTTCATGAAGACCAATCACAGCAAATCAACTTCAGTTCATCTGTTGCAGTTAACTACATAAAAAAAACTATTGCATATTTGCACGTGCAACTACTTATATTGTTGAAGTTTAAAACATTTCGAAAAATTGCACTCTAGGGGTGGTACGGTATGTTACAGTTCTAATGCACTGTGCCACGGAGTGATATTCACTGCTAACTTATTGTCTTGTGCTGCATCCTATCCATCCTTCACTGATCTCCAGCGGCTCACTGTCGCCCAACACATTGAATCCAAAATCCTCATGCTTGTTCACAGACTTCTGCACAACCTCAGCCCACCCTTCCCTACTTCTTTAGACATATGTCTTCTGCATGGAGATCTGGCATTTCGGAATCTGAGAGGCCTCTTGTGCCAACTTTACCCTCCCCCAACTTGTACCTCAAGTCCCAAATTCAGGGCCCATGTCTTTTAGTTATCCATATATTGATTTTCCGTTGTATTAGCCACAGCAAATTAAACAAGTTAACAAGTATATGTCATGCCAAAGGTGCAGAAAGTGAGAGCAGACTTCCTGCTTATGATACATATGATTGCATTACTGATTTACAATCAATCCTCCATGTTTACAGAACAACACTGTTGCAGCTCTGTTGGCACAAGTGGGGAGGAGGAAGAAGTGCCTAACCTCTCTGTATTCTGTGCCCACCGATGTATGCACATTTATGGCTCTAGTCCTGATAGGACTTTAGGTATAGCATCTGCAAATGGCTGAGTAACTAACATGTGCAGTAATTCATCATGATTAGGTAATGCTAAACACATATGTCAAAAAGCCTGCTGATTGTAAGAGAAAGGAAGGACAAAAGGGAGGTAAAATTCAACGTTGGCAAGGCACGAAATGGGCAGGCTGCCTGTTATACACATCGCAAGACTTTCCTTTCCATTGATTTCAATGGAAAGGATCATTGGGCGAGTTGTATAATGGCCGGCTGATTTGCTACCGCCCATTTTGTGCCCTGCTGAAGTTGAATTTTATCCCCAGAGTGTTTCACAATCTTAAAGTGCTAGGATATAATTAATTAAATTACAAGAAAGGGACGAAGTCTGTATTTCAACACATTATGCATATCATTTAGAAGGAGCAAGCTTACAAAACGCACTTACTGAAGAAAATTTGAGAACCGGGCTATTTTAATCCCCGTGCCTCATTAACATGCCGCTGATTCACTTCCTGCCCATTCCAGGCAGGAAGTGGGCAGGAAGCAGATGCCAGCTTCCTGAAAATTGGGCAGCCCTTGGCCACTTACCGGCATGAAATTAGGTGTGGAGGGTGTCATAAATCGCAAGTAACAACTCAGGAAGTACTACTGGGCGGCCAGCTGGGGCGCCGTCCAGGGAGTATAAATACTCAGGCATGGGCCCACCTTGGGCAGAGACAATCTGGAAACAGGAAGCTAGTGACTGCTAACTAGACCTCCATGTTTTGTTACAAGTTGATTAAAGCCTTGCTTTATGTTCAAGTGCGTAGTGAGTCTTTATTACGTCAATTTAATCAACTTGATATCGTCGCCACGCTTTGGGTGATTCGGAACAACCAGCTGCAACTCGAACCACAGAAGGGAACTTGGGCAAGAGACTGATCCATCATGGAAAAACTCCTTAGACCCGCTCGTCTCGACCTGGACCCGAATGCACCTGCGGCAGCAAAGGTATGGAAGCATTGGTTTCGTACCTTTAGCAACTTTCTTGAAGAATGTGGGGCGGATGTCCCTAATAAGTTACGAATGCTTATCAACTACGTGTCTCCTCATGTGTATAATTATATTGAGGACTGTATAGACTATGACACTGCTATCGAAATCTTACAGCAGCTATATGTCAAGTCCCCAAATGAAATCTTTGCTCGACACCTACTGGCCACAACTCGGCAGCAGCCTGGGGAATCACTCGATGAATTTCTCCAGAAACTTCGCAGGCTCAGCAAGGATTGTAACCTTAAAGCAGTTTCAGCTGAACAGTATCAAGAGGAACTAATCCGCGATTCCTTTATCAATGGAATCGCGTCCCCTTTTATACGTCAGCGCCTGCTGGAAAATAAAACCCTCAATTTACGGGCTGCTTATGACCAGGCGTGTTCCTTGGACTTGGCCAAGAAAAATGCAGACACTTATCTCCCACCACGTGCACGGGCGGCGGCTATCTCCTTTAATGAGTCTTTCGGTAGGTCTCGGGCGGATGCCCCCACTGATGTTGACTCTACTCTAACGGACGACGACCCTACCCTAGAGGCCTTCGCTGATGACGACCCCGCCCTAGCAGCATCCTGGCAATCAGGAAGAAAGTGTTTCTTTTGTGGAGGGGCGTGCCATCACAGAAAATTTTACCCGGCTCGTAATGTGACCTGCAATCATTGCAGCAAGAAAGGACACTTTTCCAAGGTATGCCAGTCACGGGCCTTTGCTAACAAGAAAGGCCGCTCCTCTAAAGTATACCGGTCGAGAGCTCCTGTTAGCTTCACAGCTGCTATCTATGAAGCTGCTCCTCCCCCAAGAACTACTGTTAAGGCTACAGTTGCCGAAGGGAAAATTGCCCCTCCTCCCATCACGGCTGTTTTTCCCCAAAGTTTGTCCCATGCAGCCACGAAGGTTTCAGTAAATGGGCACACTCTAAGCGCGCTAATCGACTCCTGCAGCTCTGACAGCTTCATTAGTAAGCGGGCTGTCAACAGGTTAAAACTGCACATTTATCCCTCGGACAGGGAGATTGCAATGGCTCTGACGACTCTGACCACCAATTCTTCTGGCTTCTGTCTGGTCAACCTCATCCTCAACGGCCGCACGTATCTCTCCACCCGGCTCGGAGTACTCGCAAACTTATGCAGCGATGTGCTTCTGGGACAGGACTTCCAGAAGCAGCACAATAAGATCACTTTTGAGTTTGGAGGGTCAAGGCCGGAGCTTACCATTTCTAAGGTGCCGTTTTGTGCACTCTCGGCGGCCTTACTCGGTGAACCCTCCCTGTTTGCCAATCTTCCCCCCCGCTGTAAACCCATAGCCACCAAATCGCGGCGCTTTAGCCAAGATGATCGAGCGTTTATTGAGGCGGAAATCTCTCGCCTTTTAGTCGACGGTATTATCGAGCCATGTTCATCTCCCTGGCGGGCTCAGGTCGTCATCGTGAGGAATCCCTTAAAACAACATAAAAAACGTCTGTGTATCGATTATTCGCAGACTATTAATCTATATACCGATCTGGATGCCTACCCGCTGCCGCGCATAGATGACATGGTCAACAACCTTGCCAAATACAAGGTATTCTCGACCTTCGATTTAAAAAGCGCGTACTATCAGGTGCCACTGCAAGACTCCGACAAGAAGTATACGGCCTTTGAGGCCAATGGTCGGCTTTTCCAGTTTCGCCGCCTTCCATTCGGGGTCACCAATGGGGTGGCCGTCTTCCAACGGGCCATGGATGGCCTAGTCCGGCAAGAGAACTTGACGGATACCTTTCCGTATTTAGACAATATCACTATTGCCGGCCATGATCAAAAGGAGCATGACGCCAATCTTCAGAGATTTTTTGACGTACTCCGCCGTCGCCACTTAACGTTAAACGAATCCAAATCGGTGAAGTCGGTGCCATCGGTGAACATTCTTGGCTACTGGGTGGGCAACGGTGTTATTAAACCGGACCCAGAGCGACTTCGTCCACTTCAGGAGCTCCCTCCCCCGACGAACCTCGGCTCTCTTCGTCGGGCACTTGGCATGTTTGCTTATTACGCAAAATGGATACCACACTTCTCCGATAAAATACAGGCCCTGCTCCATGCGAAGTCTTTTCCATTGGAAGCTACGGCTATTTCTGCCTTCAACCTCCTCAAACGACAGCTGGAGAAAGCCACGCTTCGCTCCATTGACGAAAATCTTCCTTTTGTGGTCGAATGCGATGCATCGGAGGTGGCGATCTCCGCTACCTTGAATCAAGGTGGCCGACCCGTGGCATTCCTATCCAGAACCTTGCAGGGTAGCGAGCTCCATTACCCCCCCGTCGAGAAGGAGGCTACGGCCATCATCGAGGCTGTACGCCAATGGGGTCATTTTCTTGCTCGGCGTCATTTTACGCTTATAACTGACCAGCGCTCTGTGGCCTTTATGTTGGATAACCGGAGGCGCACGAAAATCAAAAATAATAAAATTCAACTCTGGAGGATGGAGCTGGCTGCCATTGGATATACTATCTGTTACCGACCCGGCAAACAGAACGTGGCCCCAGATACCTTCACACGGGCATTTTGCTCCTCAATGTCAACGTCGACTCTGGCGGATTTGCATATGGACTTATGCCATCCTGGTGTGACCCGCATGTTGCACTTTGTGCGCTCCAAAAATCTACCATTTTCAACCGAGGACGTAAAGAAAACATGCTCCTCCTGTAGGATTTGTGCAGAATTGAAACCACAATTCTTTCACCCATCAGATGGCTTACTCATACATGCAATGCAGCCTATGCAGAGGCTCAGCATAGACTTTAAAGGGCCATTGCCTTCGTCGACAAGGAACACCTACCTACTTACGATGGTGGACGAGTATTCACGCTTTCCCTTCGCCTTCCCCTGCCCTAATATGCTTACCTCTACGGTAATTAAATGCCTCGATCAGGTCTTTTCCCTTTGCGGGACGGCCAATTTTATCCACACTGATCGGGGTCCTTCCTTTATGTCGAGTGAACTTAAAAGTTATCTCTCCCAACGGGGAATCGCCTCAAGTAGGACGACACCATATCACCCAATCGGTAACGGACAGGTTGAACGATACAATGCCATCATCTGGAACGCTGTCCGTCTGGCACTAAGGTCACGCAACCTGCCGGACCAGCAGTGGGAAACGGTGCTCCCCGACGCGTTACACTCTATCAGGTCTCTTCTCTCCACATCTACTAATGTCACGCCTCATGAGCGATTCTTCAAATTCCGGCGTCGCTCTACACATGGGACGTCTCTACCGTCATGGTTGGTGGCTCCAGGCCCGGTACTACTCCGGAGGTTCGTCCGGTCTGCCAAAAACGACCCTCTCGTTGACGAGGTGGAGTTAACGGAGGTAAACCCCACGTATGCGCACGTACGGTACCCTGATGGCCGGGAGACCACCGTCTCGCTCTGAGATCTGGCTCCCTGCCCAACCGGTCACACGGGCCCGAATGATGAAGGATCCCCCGACAATGATATCAACACTCCGCACCCCTATGAAAATGACGCCCCGCCTGGGACATCGGGGGATCTGCCGGCAACGCTACCGGATCAACTCAGGGAGCTGGACGCTCCCCGTAGGATGGCCACCCGAAACCAGGACGCCGGACAATCTCCAGCCACGACCCGGGATGAGGCCAGCTCAGCACCTGTGGGGACCCGCACCCGGAGTCATGATATTCCCAGTCCTCCACAGGATGATCAAGATGACGCGGACTCTACTGACTTACCGGTACGGGCCAAGCGACCCAGGGACCAGGACACGGTCCGGGGAGACGTGCCTTCCAGTCACAAGCAGAGAGCTAAACGTCTACGGCTATTTCTGGTCCGCCTAGTCCGTTAAAGGAAGACTGGACTTCCAAACCTTTTAGGGAGGAAGAATGTCATAAATCGCAAGTAACAACTCAGGAAGTACTACTGGGCGGCCAGCTGGGGCGCCGTCCAGGGAGTATAAATACTCAGGCATGGGCCCACCTTGGGCAGAGACAATCTGGAAACAGGAAGCTAGTGACTGCTAACTAGACCTCCATGTTTTGTTACAAGTTGATTAAAGCCTTGCTTTATGTTCAAGTGCGTAGTGAGTCTTTATTACATCAGAGGGTCTCACGTGAGGGAAAGTGGGACAATCCGGGGCATGGGAGGCTACGACTTTCCTCGTGGGCCCCAAAGGTGCACTCCTGCTCCTCCTGGTCCCACAGAGGAAAGTAAAAAACTGAGCTGTTTGGGCTTCTTCATCTTCCCAGTAGGTCCCGGTTTCTGCTGAGTGGGTAGGGTTAAAATTGCCTTCCTTGTGTCCAGTCCAGATTACATTGCAGTTTAGCACAACAGATGCAACTGTTTGTGATGTTCTATCTTCCCTGGAGGGACGGTGAATCCTGTAACTACTGAATATCAACACTGCGGCATTGCTTCTGTTTACTTATCCATATACTATTTAATAAATTTGCTTGAAATTTTGCAGTCTGAGCAACAGTCCCATGAAATGTTTATTCTACCACCTTCTAAAATCGAGGAACATCACATGAAGGCCAATGATATAATCAGTAACCCAACATACATTGAGAGAATTTTCTGTCAGATTCCTAGGATCACTACAAATGTTTGGATATTGAGCCAATAAAGGCACACTATGGCTCGTAAGGACAGAGGGCTCGGCTACAGGAGTGGTTTGACATGCTGAAGCTGAGAACATAATATCTAGTGTAAAAATACACACGGCATAATGCTTACATTTACTGTGATCTATCTATCGTTCCATATTCAATTCACAACAACTTGCATTTATATAGCGCCTTTAACATAGTAAAACATCCCAAGGCGCTTCACAGGAGTGTTTCAAACAAAATTCGACACTAAGCCACATAAGGAGACAGGTGAAAGAAGTAGATTTTAAGGAGCTTCTTATAGGAGGAAAGAGAAATAGAGAGACAGAGAGGCTTAGGGAGGGAATTCCAGCGTTTAGGGCTCAGGCAGCTGAAGGCACCACCAACAATGGTGCAGTGATTAAAAGTGGGGATGCGCAAGAGGCCAGAATTGGAAGAGCATAGAGATCTCGGAGGGTTGTAGGGCTGGAGGAGGCTACACAGATAGGGAGGGGCGAGGCCATGGAAGGATTTGAAAACATAGATGAGAATTTTAAAATTAAGGCGTTGCCAGACCGGAAACCAATGTAGGTGAGCGAGCACTGGGGTGATGGGTGCACGAGACTTGCTGCGAGATAGGATACAGGAATAATCAAGTCTAGAGGAATAAAAGACTTGGATGAGGCTTTCAGCAGCAGATGAGCTGAGGCGGGGCAGTGACAGGTGATGTTACGTTGGTGGAAGTAGGCAGTCTTGTTAATGGAGCAGCGATGCGTTCGGAAGCTCATCCCAGGGTCAAATAGGACGCCAAGGTTGCGAACAGTCTGGTTCAGCCTCAGACAGTGACCAGGGAGAGCGATGGAGTCTGTGGTTTATTTGTATCAATGAAGGAAACATTTTATATTTTCAAAACACGACTTCAAAGATCATTTAAAGGAATCCAAAATCATCCTCCTCGGTCCAACGAAAATATTAAAATTTACATTCCAAAAGATTTAGAGACTGAACTTATAACATTGATAAAGGCCAAAAAGACCCAAGTCTCTTCCAATTAGGAAGGCAGGAACTCACTTGCCATCTTGCCCAATTAGCACCTTCTTTAATTAAGTTGATTATAAGTAATGAGTGCCAAAGTAGGAGTCAGCTTCAACAATTTATCTCTTAGAAAATATGAGAACACAACAAAATGCACTAATGTCGATCATTATTTTACAAATAATGCATGAAATTACATGTGAAGATACAAGTGAAACACGTTTATCTGCTCATCAGAATGCTGTTTTGACATTGCTTAAGAGTACATGTGGACTGCCTCACTTTGCTTATTTCAAATGGCATTACCATCTGAGAAAGAGTGACTCATTAACAGCCAGAACCTATATACTCAGAGGGCATCTTCTGTGAAGTGAGTTTTTATTTTACAGCATGAGCAGGTTAATTGGAGACTAAATTTAAATCTTGAGAACTGGAAACTGAAATAACAAGCTGCATCATGCTGGCAGAAGTTGCAAACTACTTCTGTTAGAAAATAAATAAGTATATTTCTTGGGAATGTATATAAAAGCCTTCTCTCTGATCATGATGTGCAATATTTTTCTTTACCCCAAGGACCAATCACAAAAAAAAATCACGAGTCCCTCCATCTTAATTTTTTTGGGATAAATTTCAGGTACAAATTGATTCTTTCATTTCATTTTTCACTTTGTCGAGTTTTATTAACTTTTTACATAAATCCAAAATATATCACAACAGTTGTTCAACAATTAAGGCTTTTCTGGCAGTTCTTCATACTCAGCCTAAAGTCAGAGCCCTCAACATGTCATGGCACTCAATGTTCATAGCAAAGCTAGCTTTTTTGTTGGTGCCAGTGATCTGTTGAATTTGATGCACAATCTCCACAGAGGATGCAAACACTGTGATATGATAATCAGACACTCACTTTCTACCACAAAACCTCTGTAAAGGTTTGCTAGTGAAGTGTGTTCTTCACCCACCTTATCATCAATACTGATGTTCTTTTCCACTGATGATGCTACTCTTTGCAGACTGGTTAACTTTCCATTTGAAAGACAAGCAGAAACCAAACACAGCCTGATAGTTAAGAACATAAGAAATAGGAACAGGAGTAGGCCATTCGGCCCTTCGAGCCTGCTCCGCCATTCAATAAGATCATGGTTGATCTTCTACCTCATCTCCACATTCCTACACTATCCCCATATCCCTTGATTGCCTTAATATTCAAAGATCTTTTGATCTCTGTCTTGTTATACTCAATGACTAAGCCTCCACAACCCTCTGGGGTAGAAAATTTCAAAGATTCTCCACCCTCTGAGTGAAGACATTTCTCCTCATATCAGTCCTTAATGACCGGCCCCTTCTTCTGAGACTGTGACCCCTTGTTCTGGACTCCCCTGTCAAGCCCTGTAAGAATTTTCTATGTTTCAATGAGATCACCTCGCATTCTTCTAAACTCCACAGAATATAGCCCTAGTCTACTCAATCTCTCCTCATAGGACAATACCCCCATCCCAGGAACCAGTCTGGTGAACCTTTGTTGCACTCCCTCTATGGCAAGTATATCCTTCCTTAGGTAAGGAGACCAAAACTGTACGCAATACTCCAGGTGTGGTCTCATCAGGGCCCTATATAATTGCAGTAAGACATCTTTACTCTTATACTCAAATCCTCTAGTAATAAAGGCCAACATACCATTTGCTTTCCTAATTGCTTGCTGCACCTGCTTGTTAACTTTCAGTGATTCGTGTACAAGGACACCCAGGTCCCTCTGAACACCAACATTTCCCAATCTCTCACCATTTAAAAAATACTCTGCTTTTCTATTTTTCCTACCAAAGTGGATAACTTCAGATTTCTTCACATTATATTTCATTTGCCATGTTCTTGCCCACTCACTTAGCCTGTTTATATCCCCTTGAAGCCTCCTTGCATCATCCTCACAACTTACATTCCCACCCAACTTTGTATCATCAGCAAACTTGGATATATTACATTTGGTCCCCTCATCAAAATCATTGATGTAGATTGTGAATAGCTGAGGCCCAAGCACTGATCCTTGCGGTCACTCACTAGTTACAGCCTGCCAACCTGAAAATGACCCGTTTATCCCTACTCTCTGTTTTCTGTCCGGTAACCAATCTTCAATCCATGCTAGTATATTACCCCCATTCCCATGAGCCCGTAATTTTGTTTAACTGGTCTGTAGTTCCCCCTTTTCTCTCTCCCTCCTTTCTTAAATAGTGGGGTGACATTTGCTACTTTCCAATCCGCAGGAACTGTTCTAGAATCTATGGAATTTTGGAAGATGACAACCAGTGCATCCACTTTCTCGATAGCCGCCTCTTTCAAAACTCTAGGATGTAGGCCATCAGGTCCAGGGGATTTATTGGCTTTCAGTCCCATTAATTTCTCCAGTGCTATTTTTTTACTAATACTAATTTCTTACAGTTCCTCATCCTCATGAGAGCCTTGGTTCTCCACTATTTCTGGGAAGTTTTTGCATCTTCTTCCATGAAGACAGACACAAAGGCTGCGATTTTATGCTTCGAGGCAGCTTTAGAGCGGGTCAGCTGCTTTCGGGTTTCCAGTCCCGCCCCCAACTACATCCGGCCCACAGACGTAATTTTACGTCAATTGGCCTTGTTAAGCCCGCCCTGAGGGCTTGCCGGCCAATTAAGAGGAAGCCGGTGTCAGATGACGTCATTTGATGACGTGTCATCGGCTGGTTTTCTTAAAGGGACCACGCTCAATTTTTTTTGACTAGTGATTTTTGAGTGTTTGACAGCATTGAGGTGCTGCAAACACTGACAATCTCTGTACAAAGGTGAGCTCTTGCACCCAGGCTCTCCAGTGACTCCCTCCTTAGGCTAGAACAGCTGCAGGTGAGGTTACAGAAGCGATCTGTCACTGGTGAGAGAGGTTCTCCCAATGAGGTGGAACTACACATACAATTCAAAACTTGTTACCTACAGAAAAGTCTAAATTCATTAAAAAAGAATTTCCCAACATTTCCTTACCTCTGAAACTCACCAGTGCACCATTGGATCCTTCACACCACTTCTGCAGCTGTCATCAATGCATAAACATTACAGCAGACTCACAACACGCCACACTTACCTGGCATGGTGTCCGGACGTCGGGAAGCCCGCAGTAGAAGTGTCAAAATTGGAAAAAGCCTGTTAACTGCCTCTTAACAACCTGTTAATAAGCAGTTAAGTGGCTATAATCCTCTTACTGCCACTAGATATCGGGTCCATGTGCAAATTGGGTCTCGACACTTGGGAAGATTGATTGGAGGCGGGTTGACAGCGGGTTTCCGACCTGCTGTCAATCTTTGCGATTTTGCCAGATGTCCCACCTCCAAACCCGCCCCGAGCACCAGCAAAATTCCGGCCAAAGTATGTGTTTATATTCTCTCGATGCGGAGATGCCGGTGTTGGACTGGGGTGGACAAAATTGAGAGGTCGCACAACACCAGGTTATAGTCCAACAGTTTTATTTTAAATCACAAGATTGTGATTTAAAATAAAACTGTTGGACTATAACCTGGTGTTGTGCAACCTCTCAATTTTATATTCTCTGCCATTTCCTTATTCCCCATTATAACTTCTCCTGTCTCAGCCTGTAAGGGACCCACATTTACTTTCACTAATCTTTTCCTTTTTACATACCTATTTACAATCTGTTTTTATGTCTCTTGCTAGTTTACTCTCATATTCTATTTTCCCTTTCTTTATCAATTTCTTGGTCCTCCTTTGCTGAATTCTAAAATCCTCTCAAACTACTTTTAGTGCCCTGGCGAAGTTAGCGCCCCAAAGGGGCGCGACTCAATTTTTCCCCCTAATTCTTAAAATGCTGATCCGCACAGAGCGGGATTAAATGGAGTGGACTTGAACAGAGTGCTTTGGTTGGGAGTTTGGAAAGAGTGGGAATTCGGAGAATAGAGGAAAGGAGTTGTTGCTTTTTGCTGACACTACTTGTAGTGCTTTGTGTTACAGGTAGATATTTCATTTCAGTACCCATAACTTAATCTAGATCAAGTAAGTAGTCAAGAAACTGCACTGTAAACTAAGTTACCTAATTACAAATGTAATTAAATTTAATTAAATAAATCAAGGTCATATAGGGATGGCAGTGCAGGTGATGTGCCGCAATTGCAGCATGTGGGAGTTTGTGGAGAGCATTGTGATCCCGGAAAACCACATTTGCTGTAAGTGCCTGCATCTTTAGGAACTTCAGCTCAGAGTTTTTGAGCTGGACTCTGAGGTGCAGACATTGCGGGACATCAGGGATGGGGAGAGTTACCTGGACACTGTGATCCCGGAGGCAGTCACACCCCTTAGGTTAGGTAGTGGTACAGGCCTGGTTAGTGGTCAGGGACAGGAGGGTGTGACTGCAACTCAGGCAGGTAAGGGGACCCCAGGTGCAGTGCTGGAGGAGCCTCAGCCTTTGCCCTTGTCCAACAGGTATGAGGTTCTTGCTGTCTGTGTGGATGAGGGAAAAGCCTGTAGGATGGATGAACAGGCTGACCATGGCACCATGGTGCAGGAGGCCATTCAAGTGGGGGGAGTGAAAAGGAATGTAGTTGTGGTAGGGGACAGTATAGTCACGGGGATAGATACTGTTCTCTGCAGCCTCGACCGAGAGTTCCGAAGGTTGTGTTGCCTGCCCGGTGTCAGGGTTAAAGACATCTCCTCACAGCTGGAGAAGAACTTGAGGCTCGATTTTAATTTCCGAGGCGGTTTGGAGTCGGGTTGTGTTGTGGGTGGGTTCCGGAGCCGCTTCCGGCGGGGTCAGCTGCTGATGTTCGATTTTGATTCAATGAGCTTGTTGATTTAAATGAGGAGCGCTGGCCGGTCCAATGAGTGGGATCGGGTCGGCTGGCCGCCTCTGATGACGTCATCATAGCAGCTGCTTTTAAATCTCCCATTCAGCCTGTGCCTTTCTCTTGTGGATTCCTAGACTCATTGATATTGATTTATACGCAATGACTTCTTCCAGAGGCAAGGCAGCTATTCGTTTTACTCCCCCCATGCTCTTGTGGATGCTGTCAGAGGGCGCAGGGAGATTCTTTTCCCTCCAGTGGCCGGAGGAAGCCGCCTCAGCAGACCAAGGCAGCCTGGCTGTGCATTGCTGAGGAGGTCAGCGCAAGGTTCATATATGCACGGTCATGGATCCAGTGCCAAAAAAGGTTTAATGATCTTGTGCGATCATCAAAAGTGAGCCCAGTCTATATGTACATTAAAGTCCCCCATGATCACTGTATTACCCTTGTTACACGCACCTCTAATTTCCTGATTTATACTCTACCTTACATTACAATTACTGTTTGGGGGCCTATAAACAACTCCCACCAATGTTTTCTGCCCCTTGCTGCTTCTTAGCTCCACCCAAACTGATTCTACTTCTTGATTTTCGGAGCTAAGATCCTTTCTCTCCACTGTCTTTATCCCATCCTTTATTATCAGGGCTACCTCTCCTCCTTTTCCATTTTGCCTATCTCTTCTAAAAGTTAAGTATCCTGAAATAGTTAGTTCCCAACCTTGGCCACTTTGCAACCACGTCTCCGTAATGGCTATTAGATCAAACCTGTTAATTTCTATCTGCGCTATTAATTCATCTATTTTGTTGCGAATGCTTCACACATTCAGATATAGTGCCTTTAGCTTTGACTTATTTTTATTTTTCATAGATGTCACCTTAGTCACTGATGCCTTATTACCTTTGTTACTCTCTCTCTCCCTTCCTGACCCACTCTGCTTATCTTGACCCAAAACTCTACTCTACTCTAGAGCCTTGGCATTTCTCTTGCTGCTTTTAAATTTACTCTTTCCTGAATCCTCCCGCCCCCCTTCATTAGTTTATAGCCCTGTCTATTGGCCTAGTTATTCAGTTCGCCAGGACACTGGTCCCAGCCAGGTTTAAGTGGAGCCTGTCCCAACGGAACAGCTTCCTCTTTCCCCAGAACTGGTGCCAGTGCCCCATGAACTGAAACCCCTTCCTCCCACACCACTCTTTGAGCCATGCATTTAAACCTCTAATCTGTTGTCCCTATGCCAATTTGCACGTGGCTCAGGTAACAATCCAGAGATTATTACCTTTGAGGTTCTGCTTTTTAATTTGAATCCTAGCTCCTCAAACTCCCTCAGCAGAACCTCATTCCTAGTTCTACCTATGTCGTTGGTTCCTACGTGGACCACAACAACTGGATCCTCCCCCTCCCACTCCAAGTTCTTCACCAGCCGCGAGGAAATGTCTTTAACCCGGGCAGGCAACACAACCTTCGGAACTCTCAGTCGTGGCTGCAGAGAACAGTATCTATCCTCCTGACTATACTGTCCCCTAACACAACTACATTCCCTTTCACTCCCCCCACTTGAATGGCCTCCTGCACCATGGTGCCATGGTCAGCCTGCTGATCCATCCTGCAGAATTTTCCCTCATCCACACAGACAGCAAGAACCTCATACCTGTTGGACAAGGGCAAAGGCTGAGGCTCCTCCAGCACTGCACCTGGGGTCCCCTTATCTGCCTGAGTAGCAGTCGCACCCTCCTGTCCCTGACCACTAACCAGACCTGTACCACTACCTAACCTAAGGCGTGTGACTGCCTCCTGGATCAAGATGTCCAGGTAACTCTTTCCATCCCTGATGCCCCGCAACGTCTGCACCTCAGACTCCAGCTCAACAACTCTGAGCTGAAGTTCCTCAAGATGCAGGCACTTACTGCAAACGTGGTTCTCCAGGATCACAATGCTCTCCACAAACTCCCACATGCTGCAGTTGCGGCACATCACCTGCACTGCCATCCCTATGTTACCTTGTGTTATTTAATTAAATGTAATTCAATTTGTCTTCAGGTAACTTAGTTTACAGTGCAGTTTCTTGACTACTTACTTGATCTAGATTAAGTTAAGGGTACTGAAATTAAATATCTGCCTGTAACACAAAGCACTACAAGTAGTGTAGGCAAAAAGCAACAACTCCTTCCCCCTCTTCTCCGAATTCCCACCCTTTCCAAATTCCCAAATAAAACACTCTGTTTACGTGCACGCCATTTAATCCCGCTCTGTGCAGAACGCTCGGTGTAATTTGGGGAGGCTATCAAAACCAGCAATCCATTACCTGATATTTCAATTGAATAATCTATATAAATTTTGTGTCAGTGTGTAATATCATATGATTGTAATGTTGTTGCAAGCTTGTAACATTACTGTTTGGTCCATATTAGTCAACATCGACCTCGGCACCGGCTATAGACATAGCAACGGCACACCCAGCACAGCCAGCCCAGTCGACCCTGCAATGTCCTCTCACCAACATCTGGGGACATGTGCCAAAATTGGGAGAGCTGTCCCACAAACTAGTCATGCAACAGCCTGACATATTCATACTCACAGAATCATACCTTTCAGCCAATGTCCCAAACTCCTCCATCACCATTCCTGGGTATGTCCTGTCCCACCGGCAGGACAGACCCACCAGGGGTGGTGGCACAGTGGTATACAGTCGGGAAGGAGTAGCCCTGGGAGTCCTCAACATTGACTCCGGACCCCATGAAGTCTCATGGCTTCAAGTCAAGCATGGGCAAGGAAACCTCCTGCTGATTAAAACCTACTGCCCTCCCTCAGCTGATGAATCAGCACTCCTCCATGTTGAACACCACTTGGAAGAAGCACTGAGAGTAGCAAGGGCACAGAATGTACTCTGGATGGGGGACTTCAATGTCCATCACCAAGAGCGGCTCGGCAGCACCACTATTGATCGAGCTGGCCGAGTCCTGAAGGACATAGCTGCCAGTCTGGGCCTGCGACAGGTGGTGAGAGAACCAACACGAGGGAAAAACCTACTTGATCTTGTCCTCACCAATCTACCTGTTGCAGATGCATCTGTCCATGACACTGCACAGTCATTGTGGAGAGGAAGTCCCGTCTTCACACTGAGGACACCCGCCATCATGTTGTGTGGCACTACCACCGTGCTAAAGGGGATAGATTCAGAACAGATCTACCAGCTCAAAACTGGGCATCCATGAGGCACTGTGGGCCATCAGCAGCAGCAGAATTGTATTCCACCACAATCTGTAACCTCATGGCCTGGCATATCCCTCACTCTATCATTACCATTAAGCCAGGGGACCAACCCTGGTTGAATAAGGAGTGTAGAAGAGCATGCCAGGAGCAGCACCAGGCGTACCTAAAAATGAGGTGCCAACCTAGGGAATCTGCAACACAGGACTACATGCATGCTAAAAAGTGGAAGCAGCATGCTATAGACAGGGTAAGCGATCCCACAATCAACGGAGCAGATCAAAGCTCTGCATCCTGCCACATCCAGTCATGGATGGTGGTGGACCATTAAACAACTAACAGGAGGAGGAGGCTCCATGATGAATATCCCCATCCTCAATGATGGTGGAGCCCAGCACGTGAGTGCAAAAGACAAGGCAGAAGCATTTGCAACCATCTTCAGCCAGAAGTGCCGAGTGGATGATCCATATTGACCTCCTCCTGAGGTCACCACCATCACAGGCAACACGGTGGCATAGTGGTTAGCACTGGTGCCTCACAGCGCCAGAGACCCGGGTTCAAATCTGACCTCGGGTGACTGTCTGTGTGGAGTTTGCACATTCTCCCCGTGTCTGCGTGGGTTTCCTCCGGGTGCTCCGGTTTCCTCCCACTGTCCAAAAATGTGCGGGTTAGGTTGATTTGGCTATGATAAATTGACCCTTAGTGTTAGGGGGGGATTAAATATGTGGGGTTATGGGGATAGGATGGGATATGTTAGGGGGAATTAAATACGTGGGGTTACGGGGGTCGGGTGGGATATGTGTACTGTGGGGATTAAAGCAGGGACAGGGTACTGGATTTGAATGATCAGCCATGATCGTATTGAATGGTGGTGCAGGCTCGACGGGCCGAATGGCCTACTCCTACTCCTGCTCCTAGATTCTATGTTTCTATGTATCACAGAAGCCAGTCTTCAGCCAATTCGATTCACTCCACGTGATATCAAGAAACGGCTGAGCGCATTGGTTACAGCAAAGGCTATGGGCCCCGACAACATCCCGGCTATTGTGCTGAAGACTTGTGCTCCAGAACTAGCTGCGCGTCTAGCCAAGCTGTTCCAGTACAGCTACAACACTGGCATCTATCCGACAATGTGGAAAACTCCCCAGGTATGTCCTGTCCACAAAAAGCAGGACAAATCCAATCTGGCTAATTACCGCCACATCAGTCTACTCTCAATCATCAGCAAAGTGATGGAAGGTGTCATCAACAATGCTTTGAAGCTGCACATACTCACCAATAACCTGCTCACTGATGCCCAGTTTGGGTTCCGCCAAGACCACTCGGCACCTGACCTCATTACAGCCTTGGTCCAAACGTGGACAAAGGAGCTGAATTCCAGAGGTGAGGTGAGAGTGACTGCCCTTGACATCAAGGCAGCATTTGACCGGGTGTGGCATCAAGAAGCCCGAGTAAAACTGAAGTCAATGGGAATCGGGGGGAAAACTCTCCACTAGCTGGAGTCATACCTAGCACAAAGGAAGATGGTTGTGGTGGCTGAAGGTCAATCATCAAAGCCCCAGGACATTGCTGCAGAGGTCCTCAGGGCAGTGTCCTAGGCTCAACCATCTTCAGCTGCTTCTTCAATGACCTTCCCTCCAACATAAGGTCAGAAATGGGGATGTTTGCTGATGACTGCACAGTCATTCACAACTCCTAGGATAATGAAGCAGTCCATGCCCGCATGCAACAAAACCTGGACGACGTTCAGGCTTGGGCTGTTAAGTGGGAGGTAACATTCGCGCCACAGAAGTGCCAGGCAATGACTATCTCCAACAAGCGAGAGTCTAACCACCGCCCCTTGACATTCAACGGCATTACCATCACCGAATCCCCCACCATCAACATCCTGGGGGTCACCATTGAGCACAAATTTAACTGGACCAGCCACATAAATACTATGTCAAAAAGAGCAGGTCAGAGGCTAGGTATTCTGCAGCGAGTGTCTTACCTCCTGACTCCCCAAAGCCTCTCCACCATCTGTAAGGCACAAGTAAGGAGTGTGATGGAATACTCTCCACTTGCCTGGATGAGTGCAGCTTCAACAACACTCAAGAAGCTAGACACCATCCAGGACAAAGCAGCCCGTTTGATTACTTGAAGTATATCGCCGTTCCTTCATCGTCGCTTGGTCAAAATTCTGGAACTCCCTCCCTAACAGCACTGTGGGAGTACCTTCACCACATGGTCTGCAGCGGTTCAAGAAGGCGGCTTACCACCACCTTCTCAAGAGCAATTAGGGATAGTCAATAAATGCTGGCTTTGCCAGTGATGTCCACATCCCAGAAATGAATTTTTTAAAAAGCAACAAGATCTTGTATATGTATAGCACCTTTAACGTAGTAAAATGTCCCAAGGCGCTTAACAGGAGCATTATCAAACAAAATTTGATAATGAGCCACATAAAGAGATATTAAGGCAAATTACCAAATGCTTGGTCAAAGAGGTAGGTTTTAAGTAGCATCTTAAAGAAGGAAAGAGAGGTAAAGAAGGGGAGAGGTTTAGGGAGGGAATTCCACAGCTTAGGCCCTAGACAGCTGAAGGCACAGCCGCCAATGGTGGAGCAATTAAAAGCAGGGATGCTCAAGAACCCAGAATTGGAGGAGCACAGATATCTCGGAGGGTTGTAGGGCTGGAGGAGGTTACAGAGATAGCGAGGGGCGAGGCCATGGAGGGATATGAAAACAAGGATGAGAATTTTAAAATCGAGGCATTGCTCAACCGGGAGCCAATGTAAGTCAGCGAGCACAGGGGCGATGGGTAAACGGGATTTGGTGCGAGTTAGGATACGGGCAGCAGAGTTTTGGATGAGTTTAACTTTATGGAGGGTGGAAGATAGGACACTGGCCAGGAGTGCGTTGGAATAGTCAAGTCTAGAAGTAACGAAGGCATGGATGAGGGTTTCAGCAGCAGATGAGCTGAGGCAGGGGATGAGTTGGGTGATGTTATGGAAGCAAACGGTCTTGGTGATGGAGCAGATATGTAGTCGGAAGCTCATCTCGGGGTCAAGTACGACACCAAGATTGCGAACAGTCTGGTTCAGCCTCAGACAGTTGTCATGGAGAGGGATAGAGTCAGTGGCTAGGGAACGGAGTTTGTGGCAGGGACAGAAGACAATGGCTTCGGTCTTCCGAATATTTATTTGGAAGAAATTTCTGCTCATCCCAATACAGGGTGTCGGAAAAGCACTGTAACAAATCATAGACACTGGAGGGGTCGAGAGAGATGGTGGTGAGGTAGAGCTGGGTGTCGTCAGCGTATATATGGAACCTGATGTTGTGTTTTCAGATGATGTCGCCAAGGGACAGCATGTAGATGAGAAATAGGAGGGGGCCAAGGATAGATCCTTGGGGGACTCCAGAGGTAATGGTGTGAGAGTGGGAAGAGAAGACATTGCAGGTGATTCTCTGGCCACAACTGGATAGATGAGAATGGAATCAGGCGAGTGTAGTGCTGGACAACGGAGGAGAGGCGTTGGAGGGGAATGGTGTGGTCAAACATGTCAAAAGCTGCAGACAGGTCAAGAAAGATGAGGAGGGATAGTTTACCATGGTCACATTCACATCGGGTTTAATTTGTTGACTTTGATAAGGGCCTTTTCAGTACTATGGCGGGGCAGAGACCTGATTGGAGGGATTCAAACATGGAGTTCCGGGAAAGAAGGGCACGGATTTGGGAAGCGACAACATGTTCAAGGACTTTGGAGAGGAAAGGGAGGTTGGAGATGGTGTGGTAGTTTGCAAAGATAAAGGGGTCAGTGGTAGGTTTCTTTAAGGAGGAGGGTGATGACAGCAGATTTGAAGGGGAAAGCGAACGTACCTGAAGAGAGAGAACCATTAATAATATCAGCTAACATGGGGGCCAAGAAGGGCAGTTGGGTGGTCAGCAGTTTGGCGGGAATAGGGTCGATGGAGCAGGAGGTGGGTCTCATGGACAAGATGAGCTTGGAGAAGGCATGAGGGAAGATAGGAGAGAAACTAGAGAAAAGTATGAGGTCAGGGCTAGGGCATGGGGGAACCTTAGGGGAAGTTTGGCCCGGTGGGCTGAGGAAGAGAGGTAAGCGGCAGAGGCAGCTGAACGTATGGTCTCAATTTTTGTGACAAAAAAGTGCATGAGCCCCTCACACTTGTTGTTGGAGGTGAGGTGTTGGAGGCAGGGGAGATAGGTTTAAGAAGACCGTTTGTATTGGAGAAGAGAAACCGGGGGTTATCTTTGCATTCCAGGATGATCCTGGAATAGTGAATAGTTTTGTCAGAGGAGAACAGGACCAGATAGTGCTTTATGTGGTCCAGCCAGATCTGGCGGTGAATAGCTAAACCAGTTGTCCGCAATAAACGTTCAAGTCTGCGGCCCGAATTTTCTGGGCGGTCAGCGGGCACAATCGGTGGCGGGTCAGCTGGGAAAATGTTTGTTTTTTTACAGTGGGTCGGGAGCCTGCTGTGAACCCGCCACCATGCGCCTTTCCCAATGTCGAGTCTGTCAGCGCTGAACAGACCCGACACACAGTGGCGGGGGAATGCAATTACGCTCATTGTGACCTTGTTTAGACATCATTACGAATACATTTTAGCTTACCTTCTGACTTTACATACTCGCCCACGGGGTCCTCGCTGCTCAGGGATCACGTCTGTTAAGCTAAGGTGGGAGATGAATGGCCATTCAATCAGCTGATTACTTTGAAAGCTTGAAATGTGCTTTAAAAGCTCCCACCTCACAGCTCTTCACTTTCCAAGCTCAGAAGCTGTTGCTTACTGCATTTGGAACACAGATTGAGCTTTATGCAGGTTGCAAGTGCTTGGAGCAAACTCTCTATCCAGTATCACCTCATTGGAACAACCTCTCTCACCATTGACAGAATGCTTCTGTCATCTCAACTTCACCTGCCATCTATTCCATCAACATGGGTGCCCTTTATACTCTCTCACCTTGGTCCTCAGAATCTCACCATGATCAGCCCCAACAGCAGCAGCACTAGGCACACCAGCAGCACCAACAACAACACCAACCTTCTCCGCAATCAACTGATGCTGCACAGGACACAGGACA
Source organism: Squalus acanthias (assembly GCA_030390025.1). Lineage (NCBI taxonomy): Eukaryota > Metazoa > Chordata > Chondrichthyes > Squaliformes > Squalidae > Squalus > Squalus acanthias. The sequence continues at coordinate 131,392 of JASTWF010000221.1, forward strand.
CAGGGCATCAGCACCCGACCACATTGCTGTCCGGAAGGCCAGGGATGGCCTCACCATGGCCAGATTTACTTCACTGGATGCTGTACACCCTGGCTGCCACATGATGCACCAGGTTGGTACCACCCCACACCAATACCATAAAGCATCCCTACAATGTCCAAGCCATTCCTTTCACACTCATCACCATTGCGGGGGGTACCGTTATGTCTCACCATTCACTGCAACTCACTAAGCCACTTCCAAAGGTGCACACAAATCTGTCCGAGAACACAAAGTGTTGAAAATAAAGGTTTCAATGTTTGACACTACATTAACAGAAACTTTACATGAACATTGCATAAAACACCCAAGTGCCTAACCTTGTGTGTTGTTAGTTGGTATGATTGCAGTAGGATGAGGGTGAATGTGAAGGGTGGCTAGTGAGATGGGGATGTGATAATAGAGATAGAGAGGGATGGATGGAGGTGGAAGGTAAGTTGGTGTGAGTAACGATGTGCAGGAGTAGGGTAGGGAAGGCAGCGTGATGGGGATGTGATGAGAGGCACAGCAGGATGAGGTTGAGTGTGGCTTTGTACTAACATTTCGTGATCTACTGAGATCACTGAAATGTTTGCGGCACGACACCCAGGTCCTCCTGACCACACCCCTGCTTGTGTCCTCCTCTGCAATGTGCAACCAGGCTGTGTTGATCTTCCGCCCATGGGAAGGGAAGAGGACCTCCCTGCGTGCTGTGACTCCCTCCATAAGCATATGGAGGGAGTCATGGGAGAGCCTGGGTGCAGCCCTGTGCCTTTGTGCAGTCATTGTCAATGTTTGCAGCATCTCAATGCTGTAGAACACTGACAGCACAAATGTCAAAATAAATTTGGACATGGTCCCTTTATGGAAACCAGTTGATGATGCATCATCAAATGATGTCACCAGACCCCCTTCCTCTAATTGGCCGGGAAACGCGCTGGGCGGGCTTAACAAGCCCCATCAAGGGAAATTCATTTCACAGAGTGGGATGGAGCCAGCAGCGGGGCCGTAACCCGCCACCGACATCGCCCACCACGGACCCGCCGAGATGAGCAAAATCCTGGCCTGCGTCTCTTGGACTTGAGGGAGTGGAAATGAGAGCCGTATCAGCGAGACTGACCAGGGTGAAAGAGTAATGGTTTTAATGGGGACTAAGGCATCAAAGGTAGAGGTGAGGGTGTGATTGAGCAGATCGGTAGCTGCAGAAATGTCGTGTTGAATGGAAGGCCAAAGGCTGGACAGTTGGAAATTTGAAAGTGCAGTTGTAGGTGACTTGGGGGAGAGTTTTTTCCCCAGGGCAGACACAGAAGCAAGTGGGGTTGGGAGGGGGATGGGGGTTGTGGGAGGAGAGCGATACAAGGAAGTGGTCAGAGATGGCGTTATCTGTGATTGACACGAAGGGAGTAGCGAGGCCACGTGAGATTGGCAAGGTCGACGGGGGTGGCCGTGAAATGGGTTGGGGAGTTTATATGAATGGAGAGATTAAAGGATCATAGGAGTGCAGTGAACTCAAAGGAGTGAGAGCATGAGTTGAGAAGGAAGTTGAAATCACCGAGGATGAGAAGTCGCTCGGTGCAGAGGCTGAGGGAGGAAAGTAGTGAAGATATCTCGGTGAGAAATTTTGCGTGGTACTTGGGTGGGCGGCAGAGAATGAGGATTTTAAATGAGAGGCGAGAAGGGTGGAACAAGGTGAGCTGCTCAAAGTAATATCATGAACCAAATAATGCCAAAAAATTCCTTGGCAGCCTTGACAGCTCCCAATCCTACTCCATTAATCTTCCATTATCCACGCTGCTCGACATGCACTCCTTAACAGGCCACTAATCAGATCTATCATAACAGCAACTGGAAGAACACCAAGCCCATAGTAAACATAGGGGGAAAAATTTGTGTACGCCAACAGAATTGCCCTTGTCACTGGCAACTCGAGTTAACGGCCGCCGAAAATGGCCACCGCGCTACCGTTGAAAAATTGGCTCGGGGGTTGTCGACGTGGAGTGCAGCACTAACATACATAGGTAAAAATAGGGAGGCAGACTATTACCTGAATGGTGGCAGATTAGGGAAAGGGGAGGTGCAACGAGACCTGGGCATCATGGTACATCAGTCACTGAAGGTGGGAATGCAAGTGCAGCAGGCAGTCAAGAAAGCAAATGGCATGATGGCCTTCATAGCAAGGGGATTTGAGTACAGGAGTAGGGAGGTGATGCTACAGTTGTACAGCGCCTTGGTGAGGCCACACCTGGAGTATTGTGTGCAGTTTTGGTCTCCTAACTTGAGGAAGGACATTCTTGCTATTGAGGGAGTGCAACGAAGGTTCACTAGATTGATTCCTGGGATGGCCAGACTGACATATCAAGAAAGACTGGATCAACTGAACTTGTATCCTCTGGAGTTCAGAAGAATGAGGGGGGATCTTATAGAGACGTTTAAAATCCTGACTGGTTTAGACAAATTAGATGCGGGCAGAATGTTTCCAATGTTAGGGAAAACTAAAACCAGGGGTCACAGTCTAAGGATAAAGGGGAAGCCATTTAAGACTGAGATGAGGAGAAACTTCTTCACCCAGAGAGTGGTGAATCTGTGGAATTCTCTACCACAGAAGGTTGTTGAGGCCAGTTCGCTAAATATATTCAAAAGGGAGTTAGATATAATACTCACAACTAGGGGGATCAAGGGGTATGGTGAGAAAGCAGGAATGGGGTACTGAGGTAGCATGTTCAGCCATGAACGCATTAAATGGCGGTGCAGGCTCGAAGGACCGAATGGTCTACTCTTGCACCTATTTTCTATGTTCTATGTTTCTATGTAACGCCCTTCTGGTGGCGTTAATGGAGGCTCCGACCCGAAGTTCCCGTCCACAGTCGGCGTTGCTGCTTCTTACAGCCTCTGGGATCGAGGCTGTGTAGCTCTCAAGGCATTGTGGGCAATTAAAGGGACTATGAATTACAGGGGAAATGCATTCAAACTAATAAAAATTAAAATCAAGTGAAAAAATGTATTTTTCAGCCCTTACTGCCTTTTTAAAAAAAACATCAACATTAAAAATAATTCTCAAATGGCAGTCGTCAGCTCTTAAAACTGAATTGTCTTCCACACCTAAAAAAAATGGTGCGTCAGCACTAACACAAATGGTTCAGCAAGCTAGGGAAGGGGCACCCAGGGTCTCACACTCAGCACTCCAGCTTTGTGCAGGGGGTCAACACTGCAAGTGAGGTCCTCTACCCACAGGGGCCAGGAGGCCCTCCAGAAAGAACAATGTGGGACCAGATCACTGAGGCTGTCACTGCCAGCAGTGTTGCCCCCACCACCTAGCTTCAGTGCCCAAAGAAGCTTCACGACCTCAGACCACTGGTCAAGGTCAGTGAATACATCTTCAAAAGCCATCTCCTACCACCTGCAGCACTAGCCTCACACACTGCTCAATGCACGACTCCCCCCCCCCCCCCATCACTCACCTACCAACAATCTGTATCAATCACAAGGCACATCTCCCATTCCTAGCCTCACCTCAACCCCCTTGGAAGAGACGGTGCAGGCCTTTCTTGGCAGGGGCATGGCTGAGCCTTTGGCCAGCGGCGGGGCTGAAAGGATACAAGATGCTGGTATCCTCATACATTATCCTCCTTCTGGCATGCACCTCTTGCTTTCCTGCCCACCCCTCACCACAACTGCACACTTGTGCCTTCCTCATTTCACACACCCAAGAAATTCAGCCTGCCCAGCCAGTGGGTGACCAAGAAGAGGGAGAGGAGAGTGAAGAAGAACAAGAAGATGATTGATTTGACACTCCCAGCCACCAGTTCCTCAAGGTCAACCAGCAAGGCCATTTGCAGTGTCCCCCACTGAAAGTCAGCAGCCTTCCACCAGCCATGCTGCAGCCACTGGGGTAGCACTGCATGACATCAGTAGGATAGGCATAGGCACACACAAGACAGTCACTAAGACAATGCATAAGGGTGATGAGTTGATTTCTTGATGTCATTATGGATGGATAGATGCATAAAGTTAGATTGTAAAGTTTGCTTTGTGGTGGCTTTTATTACAGCATCGTGGCCAAAAGGACACTGTGATGGTCACTAACAGAGGGAAGGTAAAGTGTGGGACTAATAGAAACATAGAAACATAGAAGATAAATGCAGGAGTAGGCCATTTGGCCATTCGAGCCTGCTCCGCCATTCAATGCGATCATGGCTGATCATCCAAATTCAGTACTCTGTCCCTGCTTTCTCCCCTATATCCCTTGATCCCTTTAGCCTTAAGAAATATATCTAACTCCTTCTTGAATATATTTAATGAATTGGCATCAACTGCTTTCTGTGGTAGAGAATTCCACAGGATCACCACTCTCTGGGTGAAGAAATTCCTCCTCATCTCAGTCCTAAATGGCTTACCCCTTATCCTTAGACTGTGACCCCTGGTTCTGGACTCCCCCGCCATCGGGAACATCCTTCCTGCTTCTAGTCTGTCTAGTCCTGTTAGAATTTTATAAGTTTCAATGAGATCCCCTCTCATTCTTCTAAACTCTAGCAAATATAAGCCTAATCGACCCAATCTCTCTTCATACGTCATTCCTGCCATCCCAGGTATCAGTCTGGTGAATCTTCGCTGCACTCCCTCCATGGCAAGAACATCCTTCCTCAGATAAGGCGACCAAAACTGCACACAATACTCAAGGTGTGGTCTCACCAAGGCCCTGTACAACTGCAGCAAGACATCCTTGCTCCTGTACTCGAATCCTCTCACTATGAAGGCCAACATACCATTTGCCTTCTTAACCGCCTGCTGTACCTGCATGCTTACCTTCAGCGACTGACTGGTGCACAAGGACACCCAGGGCTCGTTGCACTTCCCCATTTCCCAATCTATTGCCGTTCAGATAATAATCTGCCTTCCTGTTTTTGCCACCAAAGTGGATAACCTCGCATTTATCCACATTATACTGCATCTGCCATGCATCTGCCCAATCACCCAACCTGTCCAAAACATACTGGAGTTTCTCTGCATCCTCCTCACAGCACACACACCCACCCAGCTTTGTGTCATCTGCAAACTTGGAGATATTGCATCTAGTTCCCTCATCTAGGTCATGAATATATAGTGTGAATAACTGGGGTCCTAGCACCAATCCCTGCGGTACCCCACTAGTCACTGCCTGCCACTCGGAAAAAGACCCGTTTATTCCAACTCTTTGCTTCCTGTCTGCCAACCACTTTTCTATCCAAGTCAGTACCTTACCCCCAATCCCATGTGCTTTAACTTTGCACGCTAATCTCTTATGCGGGACATTATCGAAAGCCTTCTGAAAGTCCAAATACACCACATCCACTGGTTCTCCCTTATCTATTCTACCAGTTACATCCTCAAAAAATTCCAGTAGATTAGTCAAGCATGATTTACCTTTTGTAAATCCATGTTGACTTTGTCCGATCCTGTCACTGTTTTCCAAGTGCTCTGCTATTACATCTTTTTTAATGGACTCTAGCATTTTCCCCACTACCGATATCAGGCTATAATTCCCCGTTTTCTCTCTCCCACCTTTTTTAAATAGTGGGGTTACATTAGCTACCCTCCAATCCATGGGAACTGTTCCAGAGTCTATAGAATTTTGGAAGATGACCAGCAATGCATCTACTATTTCTAGGGCCACTTCCTTAAGTACCCTAGGATGTAGATTATCAGGCCCTGGGGATTTATCAGCCTTCAATCCCATCAATTTCCCTAACACCATTTCCCTACAAATACTGATTTCATTCAGTTCCTCCCTCTCATTAGACCCTATGTTCCCCGACATCTCTGGGAGTTTATTTGTGTCCTCCTTTGTGAAGACAGAACCAAAGTATGTATTTAATTGGTCTGCCATTTCTTTGTTCCCCATTATAAATTCCCCTGATTCTGACTGCAAGGGACCTACGCTTGACTTCACCCATCTTTTTCTCTTCACATATCTATAGAAGCTTTTACAGTCAGTTTTTATGTTCCCTGCAAGCTTACTCTCATACTCTATTTCCCCCCTCTTAATTAATCCCTTTGTCCTCCTTTGCTGAATCCTAAACTGCTCCCAATCCTCAGGTTTGCTGCTTTTTCTGGCCAATTTATATGTCCTCTCCTTGGATCTTATGCTATCCCTAATTTCCCTTGTTAACCACGGTTGAGTCATCTTTTTTGTTTTATTTTTATGTTGAAAGGGGAATTGGGGTTGTGTTTACTGGGACCGCAGGCAGATGATTCCATCCCAGATATCCCAGCCTCAAAGGGGCTGTCTGGGATGCATCCTCCATCTGCTTCCTCCTCTTCTGCTTCCTATAAGAAAGGAGGGAGAGAGAAAATAGAGAACTACAGTCCTGTTAGCCTGAATCAGTCGTCAGGAAAATGCTGGAATCTATTATTAAGGAAGTGGTAACAGGGCACTTAGTAAATCATAATATGATTAGGCAGAGTCAACATGGTTTGGATGTAACTAGCAGGGTAGATAAAGGGGAACCAGTGGATGTAGTATATTTGGAGTTCCAAAAGGCATTCGATAAGCTGCCACATAAAAGGTTGCTATGCAAGATAAGGCCCCATGGGATTGGGGGTAATATATTAGCATGGATAAAGGATTGGTTAACGGACAGAAAACAGTGAGTAGGGATAAACGTGTCATTTTCCGGTTGGCAGGCTGTAACTAGTGGGGTGCCACAAGGATCAGTGCTTGGGCCTCAGCTATTTACAATCTATATTAATGGCTTAGATGAAGGGACTGAGTGCAATGTATCCAAGTTTGCTGATGATACAAAGCGAGGTGGGAAGGTAAGCAGTGAAGAGGACACAAAGAGCATGCCTTCCTCATCCGTGTTTTCCTCTTCCCTCTGCGAGCGATGCTATAAATCTGAAATGACAGCATAAAATGCTGGAAATACTCAGCAGCTCAGGCAGCATCTCGACCTGAGATGTGAACTCTGTTTCTCTCTCCATGGATGTTGCCTGAGTTGTTGAGTATTTGCAGCATTTTCTGTTTTCTCAGAGGCCTTCCTTTACCATCCAAGGCCTTGCAAGCATCCAGCAGCACTCCCTACACAGTTAAAGAACTTTTAGCATTTATTGCAGCAAGTCGCTACTTCAATAAAATTTAAAAAAACAGTCCAAAAGCTTAAATGCAAACGTACCTGAAAAATGTGTGTGTCCCTTTAAGAGGTGCTGACAATGCCTCCGTCAGTCTCTTTACATGCTGGGTTTCCCTGGTGTGGTTATGACCCAATGCTGAACTCAGCACTAGGGTCAAAGTTGGCCATGGTGACGTTAAGTCAGCATTGCACGGTCACTGTCCTGCGCCATTTTTTTCCAGTAACAGGTGGCATTAAGCCCCCGAATTTTTAGCCCAAAGATCCCAGGCCCTGTCTTTACCCTTCCCAGCTCAGGCCCCAGAGCTACTTCCCGCAAACCTGGGCCCACCTCTACCAACTCCAAGGCTCTATTTTATCCTACCCTGAGTCCCTGTCAGCCCAAGCCCTAATCTCCAGTTTCCCTCTCACCCACATATCTGGTCTCACCGCTCACATGTATCTAATAACATTCGGCCCTTCGAGCCTGCTCCGCCATTCAATAAGATCATGGCTGATCTTCTACCTCACCTCCACTTTCCTGAACTATCCCCATATCCCTTGATTCCCTTAATATTCAAAAATCTATCAATCTCTGTCTTGAATATACTCAACGACTGAGCCTCCACAGCCCTCTGGGGTAGAGAATTCCAAAGATTCACCACCCTCTGAGTGAAGAAATTTCTCCTCATCTCAGTCCTAAATGGCCGACCCCTTATTCTGAGATGGTAACTCCTAGTTCTAGACTCCCCAGTCAGGGGAAACATCCTCCCTGCATCTACCCTGTCAAGCCCCTTAAGAAGTTTATATGTTTCAATTAGATCACCTCTCATTCTTCTAAACTCTAGAGAATATAGGCCTAGTCTACTCAATCTCTCCTCATAGGACAATACCCCCATCCCAGGAACCAGTCTGGTGAACCTTCATTGCACTCCTTCTATGGCAAGTATATCCTTCCTTAGGTAAGGAGACCAAAACTGTACACAATACTCCAAGTTTGGTCTCACCAGGGCACTATATAATTGCAGTAAGACGTCTTTACTATTATACTCAAATCCTCTTGCAATAAAGGCCAACATACCATTTGCTTTCCTAATTGCTTGCTGTACCTGCAAGTTAATCTCACCACTTCTGTTCCCAGCTCTTCACTCCTTGCACCTAATCGCAGTATCCACTTCTCATGGAGTCTACCCAACCTCTTTATAGCTCATAGAAAGTTTCTCTCTGTTCTGCAAAAGTAATATGTGACATCACAACCAGGGAAGGAGCTGATTGGTAAGTAGGACCTGGTGAGTATTTCTACAGTCCAGTCATTAAAGTCAAAGTAAGGTCTCTAGTTTAGAGTAAGTAGTGTGTAAAGTGAAGCAAGGTCCCTAGTGTATTTAATATTCTTTAAATTAAAGGAAGTACAGGGAGTAAATTAAGGGTAGGACATGGCAGGGCAGCTCGGCAGCGTGGAGTGCTCCTCCTGTGCTATGTGGGAAGTCAGGGACACTTTCGGTGTCCAGGGCAAACACACGTGCATGAAGTGTCTCCAGCTGCAGCTACTCGAAATCCGCGTTTTGGAGCTGCAGCTGTGGCTGGAGTCACTGTGGAGCATCCGCGAAGCTGAGATCTTCGTGGATAGCACATTTAATGAGGTGGTCACACCGCAGGTAAAGAGTGCACAGGCAGACAGGAAATGGGTGACCGCCAGACAGAGTAAAAGAACTAGGAAGGTAGTGCAGGAGTCCCCTGGGTCCATCTCCCTCTCCAACAGATTTTCCGTTTTGGATACTGCTGGGGGAGATGGTTTCTCAGGGGAATGCAGCAAGAGCCAAGTCCGTGGCACTACAAGTGGCTCAGCTGCACAGGAGAGGAGGAAAAATAGTGGGAGAGCAATAGTGATAGGGGATTCTATCGTAAGGGGAACAGATAGATGTTTCTGTGGCCGCAGACGTGACTCCAGGTTGGTATGTTGCCTCCCTGGTGCCAGGGTCAAGGATGTCACTGAACGGCTGCAGGGCATTCTGAAGGGGGAGGGCGAACAGTCAGAGGTCGTGGTTCACATTGGTACCAACGACATGGGTAGAAAGAGGGATGAGGTCCTGCAACAAGAATTTAGGGAGCTAGGTAGCAGATTAAAAAGCAGGACCTCAAAGGTAGTAATCTCAAAGGTTACTCCCAGTGCCACGTGCTAGTGAGTATAGGAATAGGAGGATAGAGCAGATGAATGCGTGGCTAAAGAGTTGGTGCAGGAGGGAGGGCTTTAGTTTCCTGGATCACTGGATCTGCTTCTGGGAAAGGTGGGACCTGTACAAGTCGGACGGGTTGCACCTGAACCGGAACGGGACCAACATCCTTGCGGGGAGGTTTGCTAGTACTGTTGGGGGGGGGTTTTAACTAACTTGGCAGGCGGATGGGATATGGAGTGGCGCTATAGTAGGGGGTGATGCACAGCCAAATATAGAGGAAAAAACAAGTCAGCCTGGAAGGCAGAGCAAATATGTAATGGCACAAGGGAGTATGGCAAGGCTGGATGGCATTTATTTTAATGCAAGGAGTCTTGCGAGTAAGGCAGATGAATTGAAGTTGTTGATGAACACATGGGAGTATGATATTGTTGCTATCAGAGAGACATGGTTGAGGGAGGGGCAGGACTGGCAGCTCAATATTCCGGGGTATAGAATCTTCAGGCGAGACAGAGGGGGGTGTAAAAGAGGAGGGGGTGTCACAATATTAATCAAGGAGTCAGCTGTAAGGAGGGATGATATCTTAGCAGGTTCTCTAATGAGGCCATATGGGTAGAACTTAAAAACAAAAAGGGGGCAAGCACTTTGCTGGGAGTGTACTATAGGCCCCCAAACAGTCAGGGGGAGATAGAGGAACAGATATGTAGGCAAATCTCACAGAGAAGTGTAGAAATAATAGGATAATAATAGTAGGGGATTTCAACTTCCCCAATATTAACTGGGATAGTCAGAGTGTGAAAGGCTTAGAGGGTGCGGAATTCTTAAAGTGCATCCAGGAGAGCTTTTTGAGCCAGCATGTAGAAAGTCCTACAAGAGAGGGGGCGGTACTGGACCTAATTCTAGGGAATGTAGCCGGGCAAGTGGTAGATGTGTCAGTAGGAGAGCATTTTGGTGACAGTGACCATAATTCGGTGAGATTTAAGGTAGTCATGGAAAAGGACAAAGATGGACCGGAAATAAAGGTTCTAAATTGGGGGAAGGCCAATTTTAATATGATAAGGCAGGATCTGGCCAAAATGGACTGGGATCAGCTACTTGTAGGAAAATCCACATCAGAGCAATGGGAGTCTTTCAGAAAAGAAATAGAGAGAGTACAACCCCAACATGTTCCCGTAAAGGTCAAGGGTGGGACCAACAAGCCCAGGGAACCCTGGATGTCAAGGGATATACAAGAATGGATTAGGAAAAAAAAGGAGGCTTTTGGCAGATACAAAGGACTAAAAACAGTGGAAGCCCTAGAGGAGTATAGAAAGTGCAGGGGGGTTACTTAAAAAAGAAATTAGGAGGGCGAAGAGGGGGCATGAAAAAACACTGGCGGGCAAAATAAAGGAAAATCCCAAGGTGTTTTATAAGTATATTAAGGGCAAGAGGATAACCAGGGAAAGAGTAGGGCCCATTAGGGACCAAAGTGGCAATCTGTGTGTAGAGCCGGAAGATGTAGGTGAGGTTTTAAATGAATATTTTGCATCTGTGTTCACTATGGAGAAGGGTGATGTAGGCATAGAAATCAGGCAGGGGGATTGTGATATACTTGAACAAATTAGTATTGAGAGGGAGGAGGTACTAGCAGTTTTAGCGGGCTTAAAAGTGGATAAATCCCCAGGCCCTGACGGGATGTATCCCAAGCTGCTGTGTGAGGCAAGGGAGGAGATTGCAGTGGCTCTGACACAAATTTTCAGAACCTCTCTGGCCACAGGGGAGGTGCCAGAGGACTGGAGAACAGCTAACGTAGTACCATTGTTCAAGAAGAGATAAACCAGGGAATTACAGGCCAGTGAGCCTAACATCAGTGGTAGGGAAATTTTGGAAAAAATTCTGAGGGACAGAATTAGTCTCCACTTGGAGAGGCAGGGATTAATCAGGGATAGTCAGCATGGCTTTGTCAGGGGAGATCATGTCTGACCAATTTGATTGAATTTTGAGAGGGGGTGACTAGGTGTGTGGATGAGGGTAGTGCAGTTGATGTAGTCTACATGGACTTCAGTAAGCTTTTGACAAAGTCCCACATGGGAGACTGGTCAAGAAGGTAAGAGCCCATGGGATCCAGGTCAATTTGGCACATTGGATCCAAAATTGGCTTAGTGGCAGGAGGCAGAGGGTGATGGTAGAAGGTTGTTTTTGTGACTGGAAGCCTGTGTCCAGTGGTGTACCGCAGGGATCAGTGCTGGGTCCTTTGCTGTTTGTAGTGGACATTAATGATTTAGATATGAATGTAGGAGGTATGATCAGTAAGTTTGCAGATGACACGAAAATTGGTGGAGTGGTAAATAGCGAGGAGGGAAGCCTCAGGCTACAGGACGATATAGACGGGATGGTTAGATGGGCAGAACAGTGGCAAATGGAATTTAACCCTGAAAAGTGTGAGGTGATGCATTTTGGGAGGACAAACAAGGCAAGGGAATACACAATGAATGGTAGGACCCTAGGAAGGACAGAGGATCAGAGGGACCTTGGTGTGCATGTACATAGATCCCTGAAGGCAGCAGGACAGGTAGATAAGGTGGTTAAAAAGGCATATGGGATACTTGCCTTCATTAGCCAAGGCATAGAATATAAGAGCAGGGAGGTTATGATGGAGCTGTACAAAATGCTAGTTAGGCCACAGCTGGAATACTGTGTGCAGTTCTGGTCGCCACACTATCGGAAGGATGTGATTGCATTGGAGAGGGTGCAGAGGAGATTCACCAGGATGTTACCTGGGCTGGAGCGCTTCAGCTATGAAGAGAGACTGGATAGGCTGGGGTTGTTTTCCTTAGAGCAGAGAAGGCTGAGGGGGGACCTGATTGAGGTGTACAAAATTATGAGGGGCATAGATAGGGTAGATAGAAAGGAACTTTTCCCCTTAGTAGAGGGGTCAATAACCAGGGGGCATAGTTTCAAGGTAAGGGGCAGGAGGTTTAGAGGGGATTTGAGGAAAAACTTTTTCACCCAGAGGGTGGTTGGAATCTGGAACTCACTGCCTGAAAGGGTGGTAGAGGCAGGAACCCTCACAACATTCAAGAAGCATTTAGATGAGCACTTGAAATGCCATAGCACACAAGGCTACGGACCAAGTGCTGGAAAATGGGATTAGAATAGACAGGGCTTGATGGCCAGCGGGGACACGATGGGCCGAAGGGCCTCTTTCTGTGCTGTATTACTCTATGACTCTATATCAAACAACTCAACAGAACTCCAGAATGCCTATTACCTTACTTTCTATATTATTCGCCTTTCACCAGTCACTTTCCTTAGTGTGACATTTCCACCGTTCCAGCAGCACAAGCACCATCGCTTGCATACCTTATAATCCGCACTGCTCTTCCAAACCATATCTGCATCCAGCTTTTTGTAGAAATGTTAATAAAGGCAGAATTTACCTCTTTAGCCAAGAATCTATTACACATATTCATTACTCTGGGAGAGGAGAAATACCCCTTCTCGTCGCAAGTTGTATTTGAGGGTTGATAATTTTATATGTTTATCTTTTGTTCTGCAGTTATAATCCAAATTCATCTACATTATCTATTCTTAACTAGAAACAAAAGTTTTCTTTTAATAAAAGCCACCAGATCCCAACTGCTGCTTGGAAACACAATTGCTTACATACCAGTTAATCACTGCTGGTCAAAAAAAAACTTGTACAAAGCTGAAAGTCCAATATTTTTGCATTCATATATGGTGGCTGCTAGCTGCAATGGAATATATTGAAAACAGACTCCGTTACCTCTAGTGGCAAGCCAGCATCACTCACCAAATCCAGTCCATGTTTTAGTGAAAATAGAATACAGGTGCATGATCAGGAACACGCTTTTGATAGTTATACAGTGACAACTTATAGCTCTTGCTGTAAGTCAATTAGGAAATGTAATCTTCTTGAACATGACAATATTGTATATATCTGAGCAGAAAAAAATCTCCATATAAGAAGCTGCAGATAATTTTGAAATCAGATAGGAACAAGCATCAAATGCAAAACCTTCCTGATTTGGTGCATATTCAACCATTTAAAAAAAAAATTCCCTGCGTAACTGTCATGAGATAGATTTAGATATGCCCAATCCTAAATGGAATTAAGTCCCCGTCACAGAATTCTCATGTCCCAGTATAATCTATAATCAAAACTACTGGATCAATATTACAGGCACGTATTTCTATCCTATTACTTTAACCCATTCCATTTCATCATAATTTTTATTTATTCAAACGTTAATCCTCGGATTCATCTTACGCTATCACGTTCAGTTAATACTCTAGCACTTTCCTACAACACTTTTTAAATAACTCTGCTATTATTTCATTAATCACATTAGGTTAGTATCCCTTCCAGAGCAGGATGTTTGTCTAAATTGCTTATCAAATCTTTCCTTCAGCATCTTGCTAAGAAAAATAACCTAAGTGCCCTCAATCTAGACTGATGGCATTTAGATCTGGACCCTGGCTAGCACAGCTATCAACCTCAGTTACAAACACACATCACTGTGGTCGTGAGTGCATGCAGGGCTCATTTGAAACCCCTCCCTTACACACACACACACTCACACACACATTAATAAATTAATGCTTACTGCCCCAAGGCATCTGTATCATCCACATCCTTCTGTGAGTCATTTCTCCTCACTCTTTCCTAATTCTAATTGAAATGCTGGGAGAGTACAGAGTGCTGCAAGGTGCCAAAGCTCATAATACTTGAATGTAGCTGCCTCAAGCATTTATAGTTATTTAAAGCAAGGGGAAAGCAGTTAAGTCTAACAAGAGCATACTGTATATTCTGACAAATTGCTTTTCATGCCACTATTACTTTTTGGCAGGAGGAGGGAGAGAGCTGTTTTCCCGAATCAAGATTAATTTACTGATCAAGGTAAAGGATACTAGTAATGGGGAATGAATCCCTTTCCCTTTGGACCATTATCGTCAAGCACTCCCAGGCCATGTATAGCATTGACAGTTGAAGAGAACATCTGCCCAAAAATGTGTCAACCTCAGAAAAGCAGTTCTTACTTTGCCAGTGTGATATTTCTATTGCCCATACTAGCCATCAATATAACCTCTTTGGGTAAGCTTGCCAATTAAAATGACTAGTGTTCACGTAACACATCTCTCAAACCTATCAAAGCACTTCACACAGGATAAATTTCTTTGTGGGTGAATCAAAACCATTTTCCACATAGCAAGATTCCACAAATACCAATGAGGTGGATAATAATCTTTTTTTTAGTGGAAATGTTTACGGTAAATGTTGATTCGGAGACCAGAAGAACTTCTCATTTTTCTTTAAATGGTGCCATGGAATCAACAGCATCTATACTGGGCAATTAATGATAAGCATGGCGAACGGTTGAAACTGCTGGTGCCGTTGAGCAAACGGTCGAAGCCGCCAGAGCCACAGGGCGAACGGCCAAATCCACCAGTGCCACTGGGCGAACGGCCAAATCCGCCAGTGCCGCTGGGCGAACAGCCAAATCCGCCAGTGCCGCTGGGCGAACGGCCAAATCCGCCAGTGCCGCTGGGCGAACGGCCAAATCCGCCAGTGCCGCTGGGCGAACGGCCAAATCCGCCAGTGCCGCTGGGCGAATGGCCAAATCCGCCAGTGCCGCTGGGCGAACGGCCAAATCTGCCAGTGCCACAGGGTGAACGGTCAAAGCCGCCAGTGCCACAGGGTGAACGGTCAAAGCCGCCAGTGCCACAGGGTGAACGGTCAAAGCCGCCAGTGCCACAGGGCGAACGGCCAAATCCGCCAGTGCCACACGGCGAACAGTCGAAGCCGCCAGTGCCACAGGACCAATGGTTAAAGCCACCAATGCCACCACAGGGCCACCGGTCGAAGCCGCCAGTACCGCAGGGCAAACGGTCGAAGCCGCCAGTGCCACAGGGCGAACGGTCGAAGCCGCCAGTGCCACAGGGCGAACGGTCGAAGCCGCCAGTGCCACAGGGCGAACGATCGAAGCCGCCAGTTACACAGGGTGAACGGTCGAAGCCGCAAGTGCCACAGGGTGAACGGTCGAAGCCGCCAGTGCCACAGGGTGAACGGTCGAAGCTGCCAGTGCCACAGGGCGAACGGTCGAAGCTGCCAGTGCCACAGGGTGAATGGTCAAAGCCGCCAGTGCCGCAGGGCGAATGATTGAAGCCGCCAGTGCCACAGGGCGAATGGCAGCAGTGCTTCCTGCCAAGGAACTGTGAACTGGTCAATTTCAAAACTCCTAGGGGTAGAAATTAGGTCGCGCCCCATTTGGGGCGCAAATATCGTCCGCGCGCAAATATTAGCGCCTGGCGCTAATTATCGGCACTGACAGGAAACTTCACTTTTACCGCCCCGGGAGATGAGTGGAGCGCTAAATTAGGCGCTGCACACCTCTCTTAAGGCGCAAAGGCCTAGGAGTGAGGCGCTACCTCAGCGCACGAGCGCAGCGCAGCTGCTGCCAGTTAGCGAGGGAACACAGACACACTGGCGCCGGACACTTCTTAAAGCGGGGGGGGCCACTTGCTCCCCAGCCACACCCTGCTCATTGCAGCCTTGAATCTCAGCCTGGAGAGACCTGTAATCCATTTTGCTGCCAAGCATGGAGAGGGTGAGAGAACGCGCTCATCGCTTCACCGAGCGGGCCTTGGATGCTCTGGTTGACGCAGTGGAGCGCAGACGATGCATGCTGTTCCCGGAGAGTGGCAGGAGGCCTTTGCCACGCGAATTCAGAAGAGTGTGGAGGGAGGTGGCTCAGAGCGTCTCCTCCAGGAGCATGGTGCCCAGGACCCATGTCCAGTGCCGCAAAAAGTTCAACGACCTCACTCGGGTCGTCAGGGTGAGTGGCTTTTTCTCAATACCTCTCCATCCCTCCATCTCAACCTCACTCTATGGCCAGAGAGTCTTAAAACCCCAATGCACAACACTCATGCAACACCTATGGCCCTTTCATCAAACACACACACACATTCCACACTTTGCATACAGTAAGGGCTATTCACCTATGGGAGGCACATCAGGCAAGACCATGGCTGCATATTGTAAGGGCTATTCACCTATGGGAGGCACATCAGGCAAGACCATGGCTGTATATTGACTCAGATGCTGTCCTTTTTCTTGCAGGCTAAGCTGGCTCATAATCGGAGACAGCAGCAACGGACGGGTGGAGGGCGGCTTCAGCTGCAACCCCTCAGCGATCTGGAGGAGCGCGTCCACAGGATTGTGGCAAGCCGGGTGATCGGTCCCGTCGCCACTGGAGACGCCGACCCCGTTGTGGACAGCAATGGTAAGGTCATCACCTTTTTGTCCTCTGTCCTTCCACTTGTCCCTCACAATACCAGCCTTTGACACTTTCAATCCAACTTGCTAACTCGCTGCACTTATTCCTCCCTTACTGCCACCCTGTCCTCACGCTAAAGCCACTCTTGTACCTCCCTGCTTTCAGATGGTGATTCACCAGCTGAGGAGATGGTCCCTGAAGCTGCCACTGGGAGTGATGCTGCAGCTGAGGAGGAAGAGGAAGCCGGAGCATCAGTGCCACCCTCTCCCGAGGAAGCCCATGGCCACACTGGGAACACGCCTTCCCCGGAGGGGAGCAGGGGGGAAGGGGCTGATGATGGTGAAGTTCCAGGACCCAGCGGGCTGCAGCAACGCCATTGGGGGGGGAGGGAAGAACGGGGGAGCAGGGGGGAAGGGGCTGATGATGGTGAAGTTCCAGGACCCAGCGGGCTGCAGCCACGCCATGGGGGGGGGAGGGAAGAACGGGAGCCTTCTCCCCAGAGGGAGAGTATGCCAGACACTCCTAATGCAATGGACGCAGAGGAGGAGCGGCTGATTGCAGAAATGAACAGCCAGGCGGTGGGCATGCACACTGAGCTCATGGGTGCAGTGGGAAGGGTGCCCGAATGCATTGAGGCACTGGCAAGGAGTGTGGAGCACTTCGCTGTAGCACAGGCGGATGCCACACTAAAGCTTACTGCTGCAATTCAGTCACTGGCTGCCAGGAACCCATCTGAGACTGCTCTCATGCAGACTCAGATTGAGGCCACGCGAGCACTGACTGCTGCCATCCTCGATGGTTCGTGCACATGTCCCCGGGGCTGTCACCGCGCCGCAGCAGGCCAGCAATCTGTTCTCCGGCAAATTGCTCCGGATGCTGAAGTGCTGCCCCGTGGGAGTGCCAGTGTGTCGGGCGAGCAGGGAGTTGCTGTCCTCTCTCACGATGACAGCATTCCTGCTGCCAACACTGTCACTTCTCCACTGCACTTGCCACCGCCTGTAGGACAGACTGCTGCCGCCCATGCAGAGTTGGTGCAGTCTGCAGCCGGGCCCTCCAGGCCCAGAAGTGGTCGAGGCCGTCCTTCAGGGGCATCTGCAGTGTCAGGGTCTGACAAGCAGCAGCCTTCCACCAGCCTTGCTGCAACCACTGAGGTCCCATTACGGAGGAGCAGTAGGGTTAGAAGGGGGGAAGTGCGCAAGGGAAGGAGATCACCCTCGAAGGGCAAAAAGTAGGAGGTGTGCCAAAATGCTGGTCATTTTTTTATTAAAGGCCGAGGTTCATGGCCCAACTTTTGTTTAGTGTTTTGGACATTATCTCCAGGTTGTGAGAACCAGTTATGTTATTGACTGTTTTTTTGTGTTTATTTCTATGAGTTTGTCATGAGGAATTGACACACACAGAGTTTGTACAATAAATAAGTTTCTGTATTCAAAATATACATGGCTGGTGGTTGGAATTATTGGTGCCTTGGCCGGCTTAGGGGTTGCGTGCTGGGTTGATTCGTGTTTGTAGCACTGGCAGGGGCCCTAGAAGCGGCTTACTATTAGTCGTTGACGGACGGCCCTTGCAGTTTGACCATTGTGGGCCGCCCTCCTGCCTTGGTGCTGCTGCTGATCATCGTCCTCGGCCTGTTCCTCCTCTTCCTCCTCCTCCTCTTGTGGTGCTGCAAGGCCTGGTGGCATTGGCTGCGTCCTGAGGATTGCCATGTTGTGCAACATGCAGCACACCACTACGAATTTGGAAACTTGCTCAGGCGAGTACTGCAGGGCTCCTCCGGAATGGTCCAGACAGCGGAATTGTTGTTTGAGCACGCCGATTGTGCGCTCAATAATGTTCCTCGTTGCTTGTTGGCTTTCCTGGTACCGCAGCTCAGCAGGGGTGTTTGGCGCACGGAGCGGTGTCATCAGCCAGGTGCTCAATGCGTACCCCTTGTCCCCCAGAAGCCAACCAACTGGCTGATGCGGTGCCTCGAAAATTTCTGCCACAGTACTCTGGTGCAGGATGAAAGCATCGTGGCAGCTGCCCGGATAGTGGGCATTGACAGCGAGAATCACCTGTCTGTGGTCACAGACCAACTGCACATTCAAGGAATGGAACCCCTTTCTGTTCCGGAACTCCTCTGCATTCTCTCGCGGAGCACGCAAAGCCACATGCGTGCAGTCAATGGCGCCCTGCACCATGGGGAAGCCCGCTACCCTCGCAAAGCCCATAGCACGGTCATGCTGCTTGTCTGGGGTCATAGGGAAGGAGATGAAGTCTCGTCTCCTTGTGAAGAGGGCATTGGTGACCTGCCGGATGCAGCGATGCACCGCAAACTGGGAGATATTGGCGAGGTCCCCAACAGCAGCTTGGAATGAGCCAGTGGCGTAGAAGTTCAAAGCCACTGTGACCTTCACTGCCACCGACAGAGACGTCCTGGACCTCAGCTGAGGCTGCAGATCTGGCTGCAGCAGGTGGCAGAGCTCAGTGACCACCTCCTTGCTGAATCGCAGCCTTCGCAAACACAGCTCCTCGGACATGTGGATGTAGGAGAGCTGTTCACGATATACCCTGGGAGGGTAAGCTCTCCTGTACATGCGCCTGATGGCCCTCCTCCGTCTGGCCATCATTGCCACTCTCTGTCTGCGTCTCACTCTCCTCCGATTGAGCTGGAGCAGGACGACGCCCCCAATCATTGCAGCCCCCATATTCTCTTTGCCAGAAAAGTAATGAGGTACAGCAACGAAAGTAGCAGCAAAGTTAGGATGAACTAGGCAAAACTACCTCACAAAGCGTTGAGTCAATGTAGAAGTCTCTCTCTCTCTCTCTCCGAATCTCTCTCTCTCTCTCAGAATGAGTGGTGCATAAATGTCGACCACAGAAAAAGACAGGAAGAGGCCCCCTTTAAATAGCGCCCCCCCCAGCCCCACACCGATTGATAACGTTCCAGTCTTCCGGTCGTTGGAAGCGCCAGGCGGTAAGGCAGGGGGCGCCACTCAATTTCCGCTCCGGGGCGCCCCAAGGGCGTTGCACCACGGAATGACGTCACAATCTGCGCGCGCAGGTGGTCGCAGCGGTAAGTTTTAGCGCCGCCGCACAATCTCAAGTTAAGTTCTCGAGCGGCGCAAACAGCGCTGCGCCCGGGCGTTAGCGCCTTAACGCCCCATTAGCGCCCATTTAAGGCGCTAACGGGAGGCGCAACCAACTGAATTTTTACCCCCTAAACTGTTGTTGCCGCCTTTATAACTGTCTGTCAAAAATTAACACGAAGTTCCATGTATCAATTTAAAAGGTGGTGAGGCAATACATACAGCTGCTACTATAATTCTGTTAACACACCCCTTCCCATATACCAGCTTACAATGTGTGACTTGAAACATTGGGCCAGAAATTCGGCTCTTGTCGCGCTGTGTACTCACCCGTAAGGCCACCTGAAGTGTCGGTTTCACGCATGCACTGCGCATGCGCGGGAAACCGGAACTTCCGTTCCCCTGAAGGAAGGGGTTCAGAAGTCGAACGCGTGCGTGGGAGAGGCAGCGCGCACGCAGCGAACTTCGGGGTTTTTTTCAGGTTTCTCCGTGAGGGTAAGTACGGAGAAGCTGCACACTTAAAAAGGAGGCGCAAGGCCTGTTTTTAACAAGGTAAGTGGTTAATTAATTACAATTTAAAAAATTTTCAACAGGTTTATCTTTTTTACATACTTTAAAGAAAGGTAAGTTTATTTTTAGCACCGTTAAAAAGTTTAATTAATTTTTTCAAAAATTTAAATTTTTGTTTAAAGTAGTTAATTTATGTAATTTTTAGTTATTTTAAAAATGTGATGGTTTTTTTAAAATTTATTTGAAGTTTTAGTGTGGTTTTGGGGCCGATCTCTATTCATAGATTTGACAGGTCTTCCTGTCAAATCTATGAATGAAAATTCCCTGCTAGGATTGGCTCTCCATGGCCCACGTGATCCCAGGGGGCGCTTCGAACTAACTGCGCCCCTGGGATACGCAAGCACTGCGCGCCGGCAGCTGCAGGAGGCCCAGGACCCGAATTCCTCGTGGGCCCGAAGCACAACGGCAGGTGCGGTAGGTAAGTACGCGCGCGATGCTTGCACCCACTGGAAGCCGGAGAGCCGAATTTCTGGCCCATTATAGACAAATTATGGGGGAAAAATTCAGTTGGTTGTGCCTCCCGTTAGCGCCTTAAGAGGGCGCTAATGGGGCGCAAAGCAACTGGCGCCCGGGCGCGGCGATGTTTGCGCCGCTCGTGAAATTAACTAGACATTTTGTGGTGGCGCTAAACACTACCGTCACGATCTCCTGTGCCGGCAGATCGTGACGTCAGTCGAGTGCGCAACGCCACGGTAGCGCCCTGGAGCGGATATTGAGTGGCACCCCCTGCCTTACCACCTGCCGCTAGCAACGACAGGTTGAGGGGAGCGTTTTGCGGTCAGGAAGGGACTGGGGGAGCGCTATTTAAAGGCGACCGCTTCCTGCCTTTTTTTGTTAGTGACATTTTTGAACCACGCATTCTGAGAGAGAGAGAGAGAGACTTCTGGAGAGATTCAACGCTGTGTGAAGGAGTTTTGGGTACTGAGCAGCACTTTGCAGGTTCAGTTTGATTCGCCCTTCCTTGTATCGATTTAGAAGAGACTGTAGGGGCTGCACTCTGAGCTCTTTCCCTGGGCCTCTCTATTGTTCTTTCCAGCAGATTTGATGTACAAGTCACTCCAGGCCGAGATTCAAGGCTGCAATGAGCAGGATGTGAATGGAAAGCAAGATCAACCCTCCCCTTTAAGAACTGACCGGCGCCATTGTGTGTGTGTTCCATTGCTGACTGACATCACATGAGCTTCGCCAGCGCTCTGAGGTAGCGCCTCTCTCCTCGGCCTTTGCGCCTTAAGACAGGTGTGAAGCGCCTGATTTAGCGCTCCAATCACTTCCAGGGGCAATAAAAGTCAAGTTTGCAGTCGGAGGCGATAATTAGCGCCAGGCGCTAATCTTTGCGCCTGGCCGATAATTGCGCCCCAAATGGGGCGATACTGAATTTCTCCCCCATTGCATTCTGACTTACTGGCCAGATAATTAGATTTCTGGATTCCAACATATTGAAATATCATGGCCAACCTGGTCATATTATAAACATCTCTATAAATAAGGTCATTATTTATCGATAACTTTTATGGATAATTGTTGCCTGCATCATGGTGAGGGACACAACACTTGCAGGGTGTCTGGGGCTATGGTAGTTTTATCGACCACACTTCGAGCGGGTGAATGGCATTAACACCAATCGCCTTTCCAGAAAGCCTCTTGAGAGAATTGCAGGAACCCGGTGGCAAGGGTGCACAGAATGAGAAGATTCAACAGGCATTTTCCACTATAAATGTGAGCAGAGGAAATTATCATGCAAACGTTGACAAAAGCATGAGGAAAACCTAACAGAAAATCAAGTGACGCAGATAGGAAATGCAAGCAAATGTATTATTTTTAATAGATTGTAGATGTACACCGTCCTTGATGGGCAAGACTTACGAACCAATAAAGCATGGATTTGATTTACATTCCTGGTTGAGTCCAAGGAAACCAGGAAAGTTGTGTTCCACGTGGGAAACCAAAGGCAAGAAGTCCATCGTAGCTCAATGCAAAGGCATTAGCGTTCAGGAGGGCAACACGGTGGCATAGTGGTTAGCACAGGTGCCTCACAGCGCCAGGGACCCGGGTTCGAATCTGACCTCGGGTGACTGTCTGTGTGGAGTTTGCACATTCTCCCCGTGTCTGCGTGGGTTTCCTCCGGGTGCTCCGGTTTCCTCCCACAGTCCAAAAATGTGCGGGTTAGGTTGATTTGGCTATGATAAGTTGACCCTTAGTGTTAGGGGGGGATTAAATATGTGGGGTTATGGGGATGGGATATGTTAGGGGGAATTAAATACGTGGGGTTACGGGGGTAGGGTGGGATATGTGTACTGTGGGGATTAAAGCAGGGACAGGGTACTGGATTTGGATGATCAGCCATGATCGTATTGAATGGTGGAGCAGGCTCGACGGGCCGAATGGCCTACTCCTGCTCCTAGATTCTATGCTCGCGCTCTGCTGCTGGAACTTCGCCTGAAGTGTGGCGGAAATTCCGTTTCTACTGCACTTCTGGCAAAGTTACAGCAGCGAAGCGGCAGCAACGCCACGGATATTCGGGCCTTAATAAGTTTAACCCTATACAAAGCTTAAAAGTTGTCTGTTGGTATTATACTTCCATGCTAATTATTAAAACAGAATATGCAGGAATGTACTCCCCAGTGTCATGGTAAGGAAGGCTGCATGCCCCTATAGCTTCAATGGAGTTTGCTTTCAAAGCCAGATTGAGGAAATACTGGATATATTCCAATATCAGCAGAATCTCGCATGGCACAGGATCAATGATTTGATTTTGGCACTAAAGGACTAATTTCTTTCAATTTGCTTTCGAAGCCCTATTTGTAGAAGCCTTCCTGGAAGTCGTTAGTGCATCCACTAATAAAGATGGAAACCTCTCTTTAAAAAAAATTGCAATTCATTTGCCAGACCATAAGTCAAAAAACTAGGAAGAATTCGTAAATTTGGCCCTAAAAGTGTAACAAGGTTGTTTTTCTGCCGTGCAATTGATGTCGAAGAATGCAGCTTTCAGGAATAAGGGAAAAGGTAGCTGCTGTGCCATAAAAAAGACTTGCATTTGTTTATCGCTTCCTCACTTTTCTCCATAACTAGTCAGCACCACACATTTTGAAATACAACCTGTTATGCAGGCAAATACAACAGCCACTTTGGCCAAAGCAAAATCCTGCAAACAGGAATGAACAGTTAATCTGGTTTTGATTAAAGGAAGAATACTGATCGTGATATCAAAAGAACCGCCTCCTTCCCACTCTGTCTAGTTTTGTCCCAAAATGCCAATCAGGGTCTTATGTACATCATTTGCAGGGCTATGGGGAAAGAGCAGGGGAGTGGGACTAATTGGATAGCTCTTTCAAAGAGCCGGCACAGGCACGATGGGCTGAATGGTCACCTTCTGAGATGTCTAATTCTAAGACTATGGTGTTATTTTGGACAAAGGGTGAAAACAGGTACTAAATGGATGCTGTGCTAGTAAGAGACACCTGTTTGAAAGTCTAAATTTAGAATGCAATTTTCGGGCTAATTGATGATTATCAAGATTTGAACGTGCCTGTAGGCGCAGAAACCGACAACTGCAGGTTTAGCACTCAAGCACTGATTAGATGCAATTTTCCTGGAGCTGTTTATGTAGCCTGCACTCACCCACTTCCACTGAAGGTGTGGCGTGCGATGCCTAGGACTGGAAGGATGCCTCAAGGAGCAAGAGAGAGGGCGGCCAGATTTTCCAATGGAGCACAGGAGGCCCTGATGGAGGAGGTAGAGAGGAGGACGGATGCCCTCTACCCACAGCTGGGGGGGGTGGGGGGGGATGGAGGCCACAGAGGCTGCTGGGACGAGATCGCCCGGGAGGTCACAGCCAGGAGACCTGTCCCCAGGACATGGCTCCAGTGCCGCAAGAAATTTAATGACTTGACAAGCGTGGTCAAGGTAAGATCCCATCTCACGAACAAACTTCTCAATAACTGCATCACCATCACAACCTCAACACACTTCATCCACATCTAGCTATACACTGACATTCACACACCCCACACTATTGCATCCTACATAGGCACTGCTCGTACCTCAGACACATCTCACAGCCCTTCAACCATGTGAGGCATCTCACACACAAATGTTCCTGCCAAAACACTCATTCGCAATCACCACTCTTTCTCTTCCAGGAAAAATGAGCAGATAACAGGTGGCAGCAGTACCTGACCAGGGGAGGGGAAGCACGACTTCATGATATCTCTCCCCTTGAGGAGGTAGTGCTGGCCATGATTGGGAGGGGAGTGGGAGACCCCGTGGCCAGAGGCAGAGCAAGGGGCATCTCGCCTAGAGGTATGTGGCCACTGCAGCTTCCTTGCAGATGCACAACTATTCCTGATCCCTAATCACACAAAGCTATCCTCACTCCCAAGCTTCATATGGTCTCATCACACACATCCTCCTAGAGTGGCCACACGCGCTGCACCCTAATCCTTCCAGCTCTATCATTGCAGGCTCCCAGGAGCAAGATGCACCTTGCCCTGTGGAGCAGATTCAGGAAGAGCAACAGCCACCTCTGCGTGACCCCTCCCCTGCCCCGCCCCGCCCCACCCCGGAGGAGGAGGAGAGCGAGGATGAATACACGGAGTCAATGGCTACCACTGCCGCAGGCATCATCTCAGAGATCGGCACCACGGCAACTTAGAGGCTAGCTTAGAAGAGGGATCCTCACAGTGGGACGCACCAGACACTAGCGGGCAGCAGCCACACAGAGTGGAGGGGACACCACAGGCGCCACCTTTCCGGGGGGGGGCAAGGTCGCATACTAGTTCTGCTGCAGAGGAGTCAGATGAGGACCTCACAGGGCCAAGCTTCAGACAAAGGCTGAAATAAAAACAGAAAATGCTGGGAATACTCAGCAGGTCAGGCAGCATCTGTGGAGAGAGAAACAGAGTTAACGTTTGAGGTCAATGACCCTTCGACGAAGGCTGATGGGTGCGACAAACCAATTGCTTGGTGCAATGGAGAGCCTGCCTGAAAGCCCACGAGTCGTGTCCAGGGGGATGGAAGAGTCCACCTCCACCTTGGTCCATGACTGGACACAGAGCCTGGAACCCATCCTCTCCAGCATGCAGAGGCTGGTGACTTCCAGCCAGCGACCTGTGGAGCCCAACATCATGCAGGGTCTGATGACTGAGGTCGCAGCTTCCACTGAAGTCATTGCAGCTTGCATGGAGCAGCAAACTGCTGCAATGGAAGCTCAGGCAGCTGCCATGGTGGCGCTGGGCTCCTCGGTTAAAAGGGGCTTACAGAGTGTCTCTAATGCTCGCAGATCTGTCCTCCTCCAGATCACTGGGCAGGGCTGAACAGAAGCCCCAGGTAGTGGTGTGGAAATCATGGAGCAGGAATCTACTGGCCTCTCTCCGGACGCCAGCATTGCTGCTCCCTCCCTGCCACTCCACCATTGCCCTTGCCATTGCCGGTCAGCCAGGTGGCCCTGACTGCTGAAACCCATGCTGAGGTGGGGCCGTCAGCCTCTCTAGGGTGTCCCAGGAGTACATCTGAACTGCCCTCTTCAGATTCTCAACAGCCATCCACCTCGCCTGCTGCTGCCACTGTGGTTGCACTTCGTAGAAGCACTTATAGATAGCCACTACTGGTAAACATCAGGGTGAATAATTTAATATTTGTAAGTGATGTTGGTTCTGTCATGTTTATATGTTTTTGATGTATATAAAAAGTGATTCTGATAATTGGGTAGTAATGGAATTGGTGGTCTTTTTTATTGTGATATTCATGGGGGAGGGGTTGAAAGGACTGAGTGCAGATGATGGACTGCCTGATGGATCCTAAGTCGTGGAAGGTACATCATGTGGCAACAGTGCACTGGAGTCTGATGGTGAAGCACGTCTCTCAAAAGCGCAGTTCAATTAGATGGTGGCAAGCGTCCCTCCCAGGTGCGGCCCGTCTACCTGGAAGCCTCTAGTGCTCCCCCTCCTCTTCCTCCTCCTCCTCCTTCTTTTGTGGCTGCTGAGCTTGACCCTCTGGCACAATTGCTGGTGGTAAAGGCTGGTCTCTCATGATTGCCAGATTGTGGAACATGCAACAAATCACCATGAATCTGGACGCCTTCTTGGCCGAGTACTGCAGGACACCGCCTGACCAGTCAAGGCATCTAAACCTTTGCTTGTGGACCCCAATGGTCTGCTCAATGATATTCCTGGAGGCTGAGTGGCTCTCATTGTATGAGTGTTCAGCTGGTGTCTGGGGGTTTCTCACAGGAGTCATGAGCCATGGCATCAGAGCATTTCACTTGTCACCTAGTAACCAACCATGCACATTGCGTGGGGCTCAAAAGATGATTGTCTCATTATAAATGCATCGTGGCAACTCCCTGGATAGCAGGCATTCACCTGCATGGTGTGCTGCCGGTGGTCACAGACAAACTGTACATTGAGGGAATGGAATCCCTTCCTGTGCCTGAACACCCCCAAGTTGAAATGAGGGGCTCACATAGCCGCATGTGTATAGTCAATGGGTAATTCCGTAATCCTGTCGAATCCGAGTGCTCTCTGCTCTGGTCTTCTCTGGTAATAGGGAATGATATATAGTCATTCCTCATAACGTATAGAGCCGCAGAGACCTCCCTTATGCAGAAGTGCACAAAGGATTGTGAGATGTGACTTGCATCACCTGTGGCAGCCTGAAAGGTTCCAGTAGCATAAAAATTAAGTGCTACTGCGATCTTGACTGCCGCAACCAATGCAGTCCTGGCTGTCCTGCGACATCTGAGTCTTTTCACGAGGCCACAGATCTCTGTAATGACCTCCTTGGTAAAGTGCAACCTCCTCATGCACTAGTCTTGGGTTATGTGAATGTAGGAGTATTGCTCTCTGAATACGCTGGGTGGATAAGCCTCCTGCTGAGAGCCCTCCTTGCCCTCCTGTCCCTCTCCCCTGCAGCAGCTGGTGCTGTTCTGCCTGGCCTCATCTCCTCCTTCAGTTCGTCATGCAGAGCAAGGGGAACCCCTAGCAAGATGCCCATGACCAACCATTCCCTTTCTCCTGTAATGTGTCCAATAAGATACAGTAGCACAGCACTCGCTCTCTTTAGGTGACGTACTGAGAGAATATCTGGGAAAAATGTTGATAGATTATTGGTGAAATCTTGACAAAGTGTCCCAGAAAGTCTCCAGCTGTGTCTCAGAAGTCCTCTTCAAACACAGTGTAGTCAGTAGATCACCAAGTGAAGAGTGAAAGCTGAGCATGGTTTAAGTGGCGCTCGCAATACTCAGCAAGGACTTGTCTACTCCTGTTCAGCTGGTCGCTGTTAGGAGAGGTCCTTAAATTAAGTGTTATTCACCAAAATGGTGTGCAGCCTCTTTAATGAGCGCTAGCAGGCTACTTAATTGTCAATCAGACCCTTAACGATCCTCCAGGCGGTCATTCCTAGCACGAACTATATCTTCAATCTTGGCCACCTCTTTATCTCTTTAGCGCCTAAAGCATTCGGCCAAAATCACACCCTATGCGCGTTAACGGGGCTTCTGCCATATTTCCGGTGGAGTGGGAGCAGCTCTGGGGAATTTCCCAGACATTGGCCCAAAAATTGATCCCGCGACGCGAGAGTACGCACTGTGTACTCTCGCGTATTCTGTCACCAATTGCCGGTTTTCTGCATGCGCTGAAAACCGGCACTTGGTTTTTGGAAAAGGGGGCGGTTCCTCGGTGCACCGCGTGCGCGCTACAGGCTGCGCGCACGCTGTGCACTTAGTGCTTTGGACGCGCAGGTAAGGACGGAAGATTTTAGAAATGAAAAAAGGAGGAGTAAGACCCACTTTTAACAAGGTAAGTAGTGAATTAAGTATTATTTTGAATTTTTTTTAACAGGTATATCTTTTTTAGAGACTTTAAAGACAGGTAAGTTTATTTTTATAACTTTTTAAAAGATTTTAAATTTTTTCAAAAATTTAATTTTTTATTTAAAATGGTTAATTTATTTAACTATACTTATTTTATTAATGTGATGGTTTTTTTTTAAAATTTAATTGAGGTTTAGCTGTTATTTTGGGGGTGTGTAAGATTCATAGCTTTCACAGCACTTATGTGAAACTTATGAATGGAAGATGGTGTGCTGCCATTGGCTCTAACTGAGTCACGTGATCCCACAGCTCGCACGAATTCACTACGCCGGTGGGATACGCAAGCACTGCCCAGCTGATGTCTAGAACATCAAGTTCGTGCGAGCTGGATCTGAAAAAGCCAACGCGGAGTGAGAGATCGCGGGGAAGCCTTACCCCCGCGTCAACACTCAGTCTTTAATTTCTGGGCCATTGTGTTCTTGAGACCACTTCAATAAATCCACAGCAGATGCTTGATGTAGCTACACCACGTAGCACATTAGTAATCTGTTTAGGGGGACCATTGAGATAGGAAGTAGTGATGGAAAAAGTATCATGAATCTCACATCCAAAATTACCGCAATGGAACTGCTATGAGGTTTGAAATGCACAAGCAATGTTTGGCCACGGCCCTCTGCTGGGCTCAGGGATAACTGTGCAAAACCAATGGTCTTAAATACAGATGGATATGCAGATGTCGTTTTTTCACTGCACCTCTTTGGATATTTTTCTGCATTACAAGCGCTATATAAATATTTGTTGCTGCTGAAGTATAAGGGAGGCCACAACTATACTTGATAAATACCTTAGGGAACAGAAGGCCGTAAGGCAGCAACATGTGCCATGGATGTACAAGCCTTAGAATCACAGGGGGATAAATTGGGTCGTGCCCGCTTTGGGGCGCTAACTTCGCGCTACTTTTAGCGCCCCGAAAATGTGAGCACCCCTACGCCTGAAATTGAATGGTAGCGCCCCAAGCAGGAGGCGGAGCACTGCTGGAAGTACACCCCCTCCCTCTTGGGGTGCTCCCATTGAATATCGTGGCGCTACGTGCAGCAGCGCCACGCGCGTCGGCACGTAGCGCCGCGGTACTGCAGGCCTCCCTCCCCTGATTAAAGGTGAGGGGCCTAGCGAAGCGTGGACAGGGGCCCTGCTGGACTACCAGGGAGCGGGGTGCCGGCAAAAGGGTCCAGTACTCAAGAGGAGTGCCGAGCTGTCCGATCGTGGCCGGCACCCCGCAGCAGGAGGCGAGAGGGGGCAGGTGCTGGCAGGCGGCCCAAAAAAAATGGCCGCCCAGCACCTGCCCTTTAATTTGCGCCGCTGCGGCCACAAACACAGCACCCTGACCCTGTCAGACACAGCGTCCGGCGGTAGGTCAGGGGGCGCGAGCCAAGTTTGCGGCCGGGGTGCAAGCGGGGCGCTGCGCATGGTGATGATGTCATCGCCGGAGGCGCGGGGCGCTACCGGCTACCGCCGCCGCTAACCTCCCGCTGAATTTCGTGGGAGGCGTTAGTGGCGCCGCGCCCAGGCACTAGGTGCTTTGCGCCCCGTTAGCACCCGGGGCGCTAATGGGAGGCGCAAAGCAACCGAATTTTTCCCCCACAGAATCTTACAGCACAGAAGGAAGCCAGTTAGCCCATCGTGCCTGTGCTAGCTGTTTGAAAACAGTCCAATTCAGTCCCACACCCCAGCTTTTTCCCCATAACCCTGCAAATTACTTCTCTTCAAATACATGTCCAATTGCCTTTTGAAAGTTCCTATGGAATTTGATTCCACCACCCTTTCGGGTAGTGCATTCTAGATCATAACAATCCTGTGTGAAATAATTTCTCTTCATTTCATCTCTTGTTCTTTTGCCAATTATTTCAAATCTATGACCTTTGGTTACCGAATGACTTGCCAGAGGAAACAGTTTCTCCCTACTTGCTCTATCAAAACCCCTCAAAATTTTGAATACCTCTATTAGGTCTCCCCTTTATCTTCTCTGCTCTAAGGTAAACGGTTCCAGCTTCTCCAATCTCTCCACATAACTGAAGTCCCTTATCCCTGATATCATCCTGGTAAACCTCCTCTGTACCCAGTCCAAGGCCTTGACATCCTTCCTAAAGTGTGGTGCCCAGAATTGTACACAATTCTCCAGTTGAGGCCTAACCTGATTTATAAAGGTTTAGCATAACTTCCGTGTTTTTGTATTCAATGCCCCTATTTACAAAGCCAAGTGTCCCATATGTTAGCCCTCTCGACTTGCCCTTCCACCTTCAAGGATTTGTGAAAATGCACCCCAGGTTCCTCTGCTCTTGCACCCCCCTCAAAATAGTACCATTTAGATTATACTGCTTCTCCATGTTGTTTCTCCCAATGTATATCACATAACTCTTTCTCTTCAAAATTGTACTCCCTATACCCAAGATCAGGCCATTTATATATAACAAAAAAACAATAGCCCTAATACCAAACCCTGGGGAACCCCACTGCATACTTTTCTCCAGTCAGAAAAACATCTGTTCACCACTACTCTCTGCCTCCTATCCGTTAGCCAATTGCGTACCCAAGTTACCACCGTCCCTTTAATACCATGTGCTTCTACTTTCTGAATAAGTCTGTTATGTGGTATTTTATCAAATACCTTTTGAAAGTCCATATATACAACATCTACTGCACTACCTGCATCAACCCTGTCCGTTACTTCATCAAAGAACTCAATCAGGTTAGTCAGACACGATTTGCCTTTAATAAATCCATGCTGGCTGTCCTTTATTAACCCATGCTTCTCCAAGTGAGAATTAATTTTATCCTCGACAATGGTCTCTAGTAGTTTTCCCACCACTGATGTTAGACTGATTGGCCTGTAGCTACCAGGTTTATCTCTCTCACCTTTTTTGAACAGGGGTGTAACATTTGCAATCCTCCAGTCCTCTGGCTCCACTCCCATATCCAAGGAGGATTGAAAGGTTGTGGTCAGACCATCTGCTATCTCCACCCCTAGGTTCCCTCATCAATCTAAGATGCATCCCATCTGGACCAGGTGACTTGTTAACTTTGAGTGATGCCAAACTATTTAGCACCTCCTTTCTATCTATTTTTATTCTATCCAATATGGGGGAAAAATTCGGTATCGACCATTTTGAGGCGCTAACATCGCTGGGCGCTAATTAGCGCCAGCGACCGCGAAATTGAGTTTTAGCGCCCCAAGAGGGAAGTGGAGCACTAAATCAAGTGCTCCACTTCCTTCTTAGGCGCTAACATCGGAGAGCGGGGCGGAGACTTCAGCAGCGCGGGACACTGGGTCGTGCAGCGCTGACACGTTCAAAGGCTCCTTCCCTCCCTGAAAGGGAAGGGCCATCGCTGCAGGCTCTGCAATTTAAAAAGTACCTACCTGGACCACCAAGGCAGCCGCGATCCTGCGCGATCAGCCCGGCACTCAAGCAGAGCGCCAGACTGATCGATCGCGGACAGGAACCCACGAAAAAAACTAGAACAGGGAAGGTAAGTTTTTTTTCCACTTACCTCGGCTACCTCGCCTTTAATCATCGCCCTTGAAGCGGCCAGCCACCCGATGCACGCCTCCTGCAGCTGTCGGTGTTTTCGACCGGCGCTGCTGCAGGGGGCGGAAGTCAATTTTGGGTCCGGGGCGCTACCGGGGCGATGCGCACGCTGATGACATCACGATCTCTGGGCGAAGGAGGTCGGGGTGCAATTCCGTAGCACCACCACAAAACTCCCACCAAATATAGCGGGAGTCGATGTCACGCCGCGCTTCGGTCGCAAAGCCATTTGCGACCCATTAATGCCCCCCGGGAGAGCTAACGGGAGGTGCAAAGGCACTCAATTTCACCCCCAATATCTCTACTCCCCCCCTCCTCTACTGCAACAGTAACTGCATCCTCTTCTTTTGTGAAGACAGATGCAAAGTATTTATTCACTACCTCAGTCATTCCCTCTGCCTCCACAAGAAGATTTCCTTTTTTGCCCCTAATTGGCCCCACCATTCCTTTAACTATCCTTTTACTTTTCATATGTTCAGAAAAGATTTTGGGGTTGCCTTTTACGTTACATACTATTTTTTCTCATATTCTCTCTTTGCCCTTCTTATATCCTTTTTCAATTTCCCCCTGTACGCTCTGTATTCTGCCTGGTTTTCAATTGTATTCTGTACCTGACATTTATCATAAATCTCCTTTTTCTGTTTTATTTTAATCTCTATTTCCTTTGTCATCCAGGTAGCTGTAGCTTTGGAGGCCCCATCTTTCCTCCTTATGCTTGGTTTGTACCCGAAGTATTGCTGCCTTGAAGGCCTGCCATTGCTCATTTACTGTTTTCCTGGCCAATATTTGTATCTAGTCCACCTCATGAAAATATGCTCAAGATCTACTGCAGCCAGCCTGTCACCTAAACGCAAGTACAAATCTAACAAGAACCTTGGCTCGATATTAGGAAATATGTTATTCTGGCTAGGATATATATTTAACAACACACAATAAGAAACATCTTAATTTCTTGAAGTCTGGGTAAAGTATAGCCTGACAGGTACAAGTATTTCATTTCTGCACTTTACTAAATTATATAAAAACACATTGTATTAAAATCATAGTAAACATGCTCAATTACAGAGGGTATTTCAAATACTGCTCTTTGCAAAATTTAATGATCAAATTATCATGACAATTTGTCATGATAATCAACTCTTGTTCTCAATCAACTGTTTTCATCTCTTCCTTTACTCAGTCTGATAATGACAGACCTGGGGCCATAAAGATGACAATCAGCATACATAAAGCTTAATCCATTCAAATAACCATAGGCTATAAATGTGGTCTGTAAGGTATGTATCATATTACATAACCAGCAAAATCATCAGATAATAAGCATTAGGAAAATATGGATGAGTTGTTTGATTAGGGATTCCTTTAAGCACTAGAGTCAGGTAACCAGTCCACCACATATATAAGCCTCTAATGCACTTATATCCAGCAGTGCCATTATGCATGTCTATTGTAGCTGGTTAACCTTTTCCCAGAAATCCATCCACCCTTCATTCTTTGCCCGAAAACTAATTAGCTAGATCTCCAGTGCAATACTTGAAAAAGACCTATTCCTTTCTCCTGGCTACTACCAACAAAGCATATCTATACACAATCTCAATTATCTGGAGCGAGCCTTTGGATTAGTGGTAAAATTCCCCCCGCTGAGTCAGAAGGTGCAGGGTTCAAACCTCACTTCAGACAGACCGGAACACTGGCTCTGAATTCTGGGTTACCATCAGCAGTACATGTGGAGTGCCCCCCCACCCCTCATTGTACAGGTTGTGAGAGCCCATAAAACCTTCCTGCCTTACAGGACTAACCACCCTATCGGCTGGTATAAGTATAGTTACAGCCTGTCAGACAGTTAATCAGCCTGTGAATTCTTCTATTACTTTACACTATTCTTCAAGGGAAAGATTGTAAAGATACAAAAACAATAACAACCTCAATTATCTACACATTC
This sequence comes from Squalus acanthias, assembly GCA_030390025.1. Taxonomy (NCBI): domain Eukaryota; kingdom Metazoa; phylum Chordata; class Chondrichthyes; order Squaliformes; family Squalidae; genus Squalus; species Squalus acanthias. Next base: position 164,911 of record JASTWF010000221.1, read on the forward strand.
ATTATTCATACATCCGATTATCTGTAAAAGGTTTTGTGGTATGAATAGCAAAATGTTGATTATCTGCCATTTTCCATCACCATCGTAGGAGGAGCATCCCATTATATCGAATAACTGAGGTTCTACTCTGTTGCTCAGTCCCAGTGCCAGCCACTTTTCCTGTTAGTTATTTTATCAGACAATTTTGCTAATCAAGGGGAGGGATATTAGTGCTAGGAATTGAATACTTTTTATTTTGGACACCCAACGTCTACATCTAATTATGCTATACCTGACCCAAGACTGCTTAATGCTCAGTAAATTTCTCTCTACTCTGTCTTAATAATGCGCCTCAGTTTCAACCCAAAAGGAGAACTTTCTACTGCACCAGGGTGACACTCTCCTCACCTCATACCCACCATCCCGTGGCGTCTGCATGATTAGGAACAGGTTTTTTGTTGCTGTAGAGCTTGCTCACCAAGAAATGAATTGAGACAACCCCCCAGTCAATTCACAAATGGATCCTTACAGCCAACACTAGCTTCAAAACCAAATCATTCAATTCCTCAACCCAGAAAGCAACTGCATGTATTCTGAGGTTAGTAAATGATCTGAAACAATTAGCCCCTCTACGTGCTCAGAAACAGTCCTCCTTGCCTCCTCTGAAACACTTTCCTTCCTCTGTATTCATCTTAAGCCACTTCCTTTTATTTTTCCCTCTTTCTCTGCGTTTCACGTTTTCTCTACTCAGCCGCACGCTTTTGAGCAGGGATTGCTGATTAACAATCAGAAGTGGGAATGCTGACCAATTTTTCCCTTCTCTAATCAACGGCATAGAGACCAATTATCCTTCCTCCCCCATCCACTGTTCCAGCTGAGATCATTTAACTCAACACAGGCCAGGTATTGAACAGAGACCTTCCTGATAAATATGACTCAGTAACACATTGCCCAGTCCATTTCTCTACTGAATCATTGGGAGAATGGTGACATTTTTTTAAGCTGTTAATTATACTTGCTATACTGTAAGTGGGATCAGAGTTTATTTGAACTGTGAATATTAAATCAAGTCACAAAGAGTAGCAAGTAGGCAGGAATATAAAATACAACAACCTTCCTCACATTCTACTGAATTACTGACAAGAAGTTAATACAGTTTCCCAAGCAACTTCAACAAGTGCTTAACATTTAATCAAATGTGAATGTATCTATTATAATTAATCTTCAGAGGAAAAAGACATTCATTAGAAATAATTGGTAGAGAAAATCTGAAGTTGCAGTTAATTCTATACATGGAAGAAAATCCCAGCCTGGTTCTCAGGCAAGAAAACATTCCATAGCACATAGCAGTATCCTTGGCTTCAAATATCTACAGCTCCCTGCCCATCACCTCTCCCAATCACTCGTGCTTCTCCAAACCCCCACTACGTCTACCACTCCTTCACTTTCCCATTACCCATTCCCCTTCCTACCACCCTCTGATCCCATCACTACCTCTACCTCTTCCCCTTTGAACTACCCACTTAAACCATCCATCTTCCCCTCCTCTTTGCTCCACTGTCACCCAGCTCACCCTTTGTTGGGTGGTGAGAAGCTAGAGGCTCCCCAGGATCTAGAATGGGAAGCAGGATAAAAGAGACTAGGGAGAGCCCCTGGGGTCCAGTAGGACTGGTGAGGTGGTTTCAAAGCATTAGGTGGGGCAAGAGTCTGGCATTTTAGGAAAGTTGCAGCAATTTGTCAATACTGGAGGGTGGCAAGGTCGAGAAGCCTTGTGAGAGAGCGAAGAAGGGGACCTGAAATGTATTTGGCCATTTCAACTATCAAGCACCACCCCCAATGATGTTTCAACCAGTCAGCTCCTTCACGACTTATCCACAGCCCTTTTCGTATCTTCATGTGACCGCTCCCCTCACCTCCCCCGTCAACCACTTCCCCTGTTGTCAGTCAGTTCTTATCTTTACATTCTTGTCTTAATTTTCTGCTACATATTGGAAAATTGCATGCCTCCAGCCCATAGTATTCCATCCATTAAAATTAACGGATATATATTTGTGATCCCAATCAGTAATTTTTTTTCTGCAAACCACTGCTTCATTTTTGTTCAGCGACACTGGCGCATTGTAGCATTTAAGAATAATTTGTTGTTATACTTGTTTTGTTTTGCTACTGATTGGATATTTGAGCACTGGTTCACAATCCTCCCACTCCTTGACTGACCTATTCAAATCCTCTTAGATCTCTCTAATTGTACTAATTAATTTGAGTAGAGAAATCTTAATCTTGCATGAAGTCCAAACATTTTAATGAGTGTTTCTGTAAAACACAAAGTTACACATCCAGCCCACTTCTGCACAATGTAATGTTTGACTGAGTCCATTTACTTCTATCATTGTGTTTGTTTTTATTGTTAATTCTCAGCAAGTGTTGGCATTTTCGATCTGTATTATAAGGCGTCTACCCTTTTGAAACAATAAACTTTGAGTGAAAGTTTTGAGACAACAACAAAAGTGATTTCATCACCAGGGCAAAGAGCTTGAACCCTGTGTAACTCCAAAAGAAAAATTACAGAAAATATGGACAGTTTTCACGACATTTCTTACCAGCAGGATACATGGTGTGATGATGAATTTTGTGAATACTTCATTGAAGCCAAAATCCTTCAGAATAGTAAGAAAACAAAAATGGTCAATCTTCTTAATCATAGGTCTTTTGAGGGATCTAAAATAAGCCCCAGTGCACTTTGTTTGTCACAAGCTGGAAGAAGTTAATAAGGGAAGATATTGAGCAAGGAAAGTAGGGTTCACAGCTTCTTTTGTCATTTTTGTGGAAAATTATTTCTCTGCTTGGTGTACTGATCAGAAAACCAATCTGCCACGTATGAATGTAAAGATACAGAACTGAAAGAAGCACATTTTCTTCAAAAAGTTGTAAGTAGCAATCACACCCAAGATCTACTCCAACCCTTTGATGGCCAACTCTTTCACTGCATCAAGGGTCAACCTTGCAACCTCAACAATTTGTAACAATTTCAATGGTTCTCAGTAATAACTGATCACGTTGCCCTGGTGTTGCTGTGTCGGAATTCCTACAACTGGATTGAAATTGAATTTATGGCTCCATATTTATTATACTACTTTACCAGTCATGTTTATAAAGGAATTATTTTTTTAACTTTTAAATTGAATGCATCAAGAATTAACTAGCCTGTCCCCGTGCTGATTTATGAACCTGAGTAAACATTGTACCAATTAGGCAAGAGAATTTAGTTAACGTCTGAATTGGAGTCTTCTAATTGACATCCACTTTCTATTTCTGTAGTGTGAACCTTGCGCTCCATCTGTTTAACTGTACTTAAAGATATGCTGGATTAATGTGTAGCCAGTCCTGCAGCAAGAACACACTTAACTTAAAGTAAACCGACATTAAAGGGTTAAGCGGCTGTACTCTACAGGCAGTTTTGTAAATTGACCAATCATAAGAAATTGACTAAGCTTCAGATCCCAGCATGCCTCGAGGAACCAACGGGACTTTTAAATGAACGTTTAAAACAAGCTGTGAGCTGAACGGAATGCAGGAGGAAATTATTCATACAGAGACACAGACACGATTGATTGACTTTAGGAATATGCTAACCAAGGAAGTAGCTGGAGTAATCAGGCCACACAAGGACATGTGTTTGTTCAAATTTAACAAGACTTACAAATCAACATGACCATGGTTCCACCGAGTCTGGATCGGTTCCCTCATCCTTTGGAGATGTTAATATCAAAATTGTTGCTGGAGTAAAACCCATTCGCCAACCTTTCAGAATGCTGATAAGCCCAGAACGTTTCCCCATCAAAACACCTTTGTGTGATAATGAACGATTCACTGTCTCCAGGATGGAGAAGTGATCAAATCAAGTACTGTACTCTATAGATTTGCTGAAACAGACCAGATTAAGATGGTACAATCAAAGGGGGGGGGGTTGCGTCAATCAATTGTCATGGGTATGATCTTTGTATTATAAAAAGGGTGCGTTTAGGGACAAACTTCAGCAACTTGCAAGGGAACTGCGGATGGATTTGATCACCCGTACAGATGGAAACATACTGCTCCAAGTGATCGTCGGTATGAATGGTGTTTGAAATTAAAGAGAGTTAAAGGGAACAGTGTGTGTGAGTACTGTTTGAAGTAAAAGGGAACAGTGCATTGACGTTTGTATGTTATGCGTAGTACAATAAACAGTTAAAGGAATACTGATACAAAAAGAAAATACTGCAGATGCTGGAAATCTGAAATAAAAACAGAAAATGCTGGAGATACTCAGCAGGTCAGGCAGCATCTGTGAAGAGAGAAACAAAGTTAACGGCCCAAAAATTCAGCCCTTCCCGGGTGAGTACACAATGCGTACTCACCCGTATTGCTTCCCGAAGTGCCGGTTTCCTGCATGCACTGCGCCTGTGCGGGAAACCGGAACTTCCGGTATGGTGAAGGGGGCGGTTCCTAGGTGAACCGTGTGCCGCTAGAGGCTGCGCGCACGCAGCACACTTAGATTTTTTTTCAGGTTTCTACGCGAGGGTAAGTATTGAAGATTCTACGCTAATGAAAAGGAGGCGTAAGACCCCTTTTGAACAAGGTAAGTGGTTAATTAAGTATAATTTTAAATTTTTTTCAACAGATTTATCTTTTTTAGATACTTTAAAGAAAGGTAAGTTTATCTTTATCACTTTTAAAAAGTATTTTAATTTTTTCAAAAATTTAAATTTTTGTTTAAAGTGGTTAATTTATTTAACTATAGTTATTTTATAAATGTGATGGTTTTTTTTTAATTTATTTTAAGTTTAGCTGCTCTTTTGGGGCCGATTTCAATTCACAGATTTGACAGGTCTCCTGTCAAATCTATGAATGAAAGATGGTCTGCTGCCATTGGCTCTCCATGGCCCACATGATCCCAGGGGTCGCATTGCACTAACTGCACTCCTGGAACATGCAAGCACTGCGCGCCAGCAGTTGGAGCAAGCCCAGGACCCGAAGTTCCCGTGGGCCCAAAACACAACAGCAGGCGCGGTGGGTAAGAGTGCGCGCGATCCTTACCCCCGCGGCAAGCCGGCCACGCGAATTTCAGGGCCAACGTTTCAGGTCGATGATCACTCTCCCCCAGTCTCTCTCTCTCTCTCCCCCAGTCTCTCTCTCTCTCTCTCCCCCAGTCTCTCTCTCGCTCTCCCCTCGAGTCTCTCTCTCTCTCTCCCCCAGTCTCTCTCTCTCTCTCTCCCCGAGTCTCTCTCTCTCTCTCCGCCAGTCGCTCTCTCTCTCTCCCCCAGTCTCTCTCTCTCTCTCTCTCCCCCCAGTCTCTCTCTCTCTCTCTCTCTCTCCCCCAGTCTCTCTCTCTCTCCCGGAGTCTCTCTCTCTCTCCCGGAGTCTCTCTCTCTCTCTCCCCAAGTCTCTCTCCCTCTCTCTATCTCCCCCAGTTTCTCTCTCTCTCTCTCTCTCTCCCCCGGTCTCTCTCTCTCTCTCCCCCAGTCTCTCTCTCTCTCTCCCCCAGTCTCTCTCTCTCTCTCCCCCAGTCTCTCTCTCTCTCCCCCAGTCTCTCTCTCTCTCTATCCCCCAGTCTCTCTCTCTCTCTCTCTCTCCCCAGTCGCTCTCTCTCTCTCTCTCGCCCCAGTCTCTCTCTCTCTCCCCAGTCTCTCTCTCTCTTTCTCCCCAGTCTCTCTCTCTCACTCACCAGTCTCTCTCTCTCACTCACCAGTCTCTCTCTCGCTCACTCCCAGTCTCTCTCTCTCTCTCACCCCCAGTCTCTCTCTCGCTCTCTCTCTCGCTCACCCCCAGTCTCTCTCTCGCTCTCTCTCCCCAATCTCTCTCTCGCTCTCCCCCAGTCTCTCTCTCTCTCTATCTCTCCCTCCCCCAGTCTCTCTCTCTCATTCTCCCCCAGTCTCTCTCTCGCTCTCCCCCAGTCTCTCTCTCGCTCTCCCCCAGTCTCTCTATCCCTCTTCCCCAGTCTCTCTCTCCCTCTTCCCCAGTCTCTCTCTCCCTCTTCCCCAGTCTCTCTCTCTCGTTCTCCCCCAGTCTCTCTATCCCTCTTCCCCAGTCTCTCTCTCCCTCTTCCCCAGTCTCTCTCTCCCTCTTCCCCAATCTCTCTCTCCCTCTTCCCCAGTCTCTCTCTCGCTCTTCCCCAGTCCCTCTCTCGCTCTCCCCCAGTCTCTCTTTCCCTCTTCCCCAGTCTCTCTCTCCCTCTTCCCCAGTCTCTCTCTCTCTCCCCCAGTCTCTCTCTCCCTCTCCCCCAGTCTCTCTCTCCCTCTTCCCCAGTCCCTCTCTCGCTCTTCCCCACTCTCTCTCTCGCTCTCCCCCAGTCTCTCTCTCGCTCTCCCCCAATTTACAAAACTGCCTGTAGAGTACAGCCGCTTAACCCTTTAATGTCGGTTTACTTTAAGTTAAGTGTGTTCTTGCTGCAGGACTGGCTACACATTAATCCAGCATATCTTTAAGTATAGTTAAACAGATGGAGCGCAAGGTTCACACTACAGAAATAGAAAGTGGATGTAGATTAGAAGACTCCAATTCAGACGTTAACTAAATTCTGACGAGTTCTGACGAAAGGTCATCGACCTGAAACGCTAACGCTGTTTCTCTCTTCACAGATGCTGCCTGGCCTGCTGAGTATCTCCAGCATTTTCTGTTTTTATTATAAAAGAATACTGAGTTGTACTGAGTTGTGAGCCTTGACCATTTTACCCCACCCGACGGTTTCAGGTTGGGTTCTGGAATTAGAGTATAAGAGGGAAGGTGCGGGTTCACCTACCTACAGATTCTGAGCTGACACTCAGAGAAGAACTAAGCCTAATAACTGTGTACCTTTATGGATTAAGCAGAAAAAGTACAAGTCATACTCAAGAAGCTTGACACTATCCAGGACAAAGCAGCCCGCTTGATTGGCACCCCATCCACCACCTTAAACATTCTCTCCCTCCACCACCGGCGTACCGTGGTTGCAGTGTGTACCATCTACAAGATGCACTGCAGCAACTCGCCAAGGCTTCTTCGACAGCACCTCCCAAGCCTCCCTCTACCACCTAGAAGGACAAGGGTAGCAGGCACATGGGAACACCACCACCTGCAAGTAGACCTCCAAGTCACACACCATCTTGACTTGAAATTATATCGCTGTTCCTTCATCGTCGCTGGGTCAAAATCATGTAACTCCCTACCTAACAGCACTGTGGGAGTACCTTCACCACAAAGACTGCAGCGGTTCAAGAAGGCGGCTCACCACCACCTTCTCAAGGGCAATTAGGGATGGGCAATAAATGCTGGCCTTGCCAGCAATGCCCATATCCCGTGAATAGAAAAAAAAACATTCTTCAGCATAGCATTAGAGACATATAAGACATAATCTAGGCCAATCATTCTTAACTCAGAATGGATTGGTGATGGGCCCCAGAGTCTCTTACTTAGTGGTTCTGCAGATGCTTTAGTAGCAGTCAGGAGGAGAGAGGAATAACTGTTTATCTGTTGGGTGATGTGTGCAGCAAATCACTGACCTCGGTGATCTCACATGGTTAGCGAAATGGTCTTAGTTGTGTTTTGTTTGCAAATAAAGGAATGGTAGCGTAGTGGTTATGTTACTGGGCTAGTAATCCAGAGGCATGGACTAATGATCCGGAGACGAAAGTTTAACTCCCACCACGGCAGCTGGGGAATTTAAATTAAATTAATTAAATAAATCAGGAATAAAAAGCTAGTATCAGTAATGGTGACCATGAAACTATCGGATTGTCGTAAAAACCCATCTGGTTCACTAATGCCCTTTAAGAAGGAAATCTGTCGTCCTTACCTGGTCTGGCCTACATGTGACTCCAGACCCACAGCAATGTGGTTGACTCTTAACTGCCCTCTGAAATGGCCTAGCAAACCACTCAGCAGTAAAAAAAAAAAAGGTGACGAAAAGCAATAAGAATAAAACCGGACGGACCACCCGGCATCGACATCGACGTTGGCACCAGCTACGGACACGACAACGGCACACCCAGCCCAGTCAACCCTGTAAAGTCCTCCTCACCAACATCTGGGGACTTGTGTCAAAATTGGGAGAGCTGTCCCACAGACTAGTCATGCAACAGCCTGACATCGTCATACTCAGAGAATCATACCTTTCAGCCAATGTCCCAGACTCTTCCATCACCATCCCTGGGTATGTTCTGTCCCACCGGCAGGACAAACCCACCAGGGGTGGCGGCACAGTGGTATACAGTCGGGAGGGTGTGGCCCTGGGAGTCCTCAACATTGACTCCGGACCCCATGAAGTCTCATGGCTTCAGGTCAAGCATGGGCAAGGAAACTTCCTGCTGATTACCACCTACCGCCCTCCCTCAGCTGATCAATCAGTACTCCTCCATGTTGAACACCACTTGGAAGAAGCACTGAGAGTAGCAAGGGCACAGAATGTACTCTGGGTGGGGGACTTCAATGTCCATCACCAAGAGTGGCTCGGTAGCACCACTACTGACTGAGCTGGCCGAGTCCTGAAGGACATAACTGCGAGTCTGGGCCTGCGACAGGTGGTGAGAGAACCAACATGAGGGAAAAACCTACTTGACCTCGTCCCCACCAATCTACCTGTCGCAGATGCATCTGTCCATGACAGCATTGGTAGCAGTGACCACCGCACAGTCATTGTGGAGACGAAGTCCCGTCTTCACACTGAGGACACCCTCCATCGTTTTGTGGCACTACCACCGTGCTAAATGGGATAGATTCAGAACAGATCTAGCAGCTCAAAAATGGACATCAATGAGGCGCTGTGGGCCATCAGCAGCAGCAGAATTGTATTCCACCACAATCTGTAACCTCATGGCCCGGCATATCCCTCACTCTACCATTACCATCAAGCCAGGGGACCAACCCTGGTTCAATAAGGAGTGTAGAAGAGCATGCCAGGAGCAGCACCAGGCATACCTAAAAATGCGGTTCCAACCTGGGGAAGCTGTAACACAGCACTACATGCATCAGTGCCATTCGTAACTCCTCAGATAATGAAGCAGTCCATGCCTGCATGCAGAAAGACCTGGACGACATTCAGGTTTGGGCTGATTAGTGGCAGGTAACATTTGTGCCACACAAGTGCCAGGCAATGACTATCTCCAACAAGCAAGCGTCTAACCACCGCCCCATGACATTCAACGGCATTACCATCGCCGAATCCCCCACTATCAACATCTTAGGGTCACCATTGACCAGAAACTTAACTGGACCAGCCACATAAACACTGTGGCAACAAGAGCAGGGTATTCTACAGCGAGTGCCTCACCTCCTGACTCCCCAAAGCCTTTCCACCATCTACAAGACACAAGTCAGGAGTGTAATGAAATACTCTCCACTTACCTGGATGAGTGCAGCTCCAACAACACTCAAGAAGCTCGACACCATCCAAGACATAGCAGCCCGCTTGATTGGCACCCCATCCACCACCTTAAACATTCACTCCCTCCACCACCGGCGCATCGTGGCTGCAGTGTGTACCATCTACAAGATGCACTGCAGCAACTCGCAAAGGCTTCTTCGATAGCACCTCCCAAACCCGCGACCTCTACCACCTAGAACAACAAGGGAAGCAGGTGTATGGGAACACCACCACCTCCAAGTTCCCCTCCAAGTCACACACCATCCTGACTTGGAAGTATATTGCCGATCCTTCATCGTCGCTGGGTCAAAATCCTGGAACTCCCTCCCTAACAGCACTGTGGGAGTACCTTCACCACACGGACTGCAGTAGTTGAAGAAGACGGCTCACCACCACCTTCTCAAGGGCAATTAGGAATGGGCAATAAATGCTGGCCTTGCCAGCGGCGCCCACATCCTATAAACAAATTGAAAAAAAGCATTATCTGGGCATTTCTTTGGATCAAAGCACACAATTACAGTTGCAAGATATAACAAAATCAATAGGATGATCATTTAATATGAGTAACATAAATTATTTTGTACTATAGTTGCTAGTTAGCCATAACCGGCAAGATAATAAAGTTAGGATGACAATAGAGATCCTTTAGTTTGTAATATAATTGACCAAGTCTTCAGGGCTTGTCTTTCCATAATCCAACATCTCTGTGGCTGCTATTATATTTGTCTTGTTTAAATATGGATTCTGGGAGACAGAAGTTTTCACTACTAAATCCAGCTCCCTTTTCCTGGCAGCAGGATCGTAGCTCAATGAATGTACCCTTGATTCTCATGTTGGGATAAGGGAGCCAGCTTTAAAACTACCTGCTGGAAGCCAACTCATGGATGCCGGTCTCCCAGAATCAAACAAAGCCAATATTAAAACAGTTTACATGCATCCTCTCAGTCCAGCTTTCTCTCCTCTGAAATTTTAAACACACTTTTCACTTGTTTTGTGCTCCTTATGGATTCTCACATTATGTCTCTCCATCTTGCTTGTTCCTTCATATAATGTTATTTAAAAATGTGTTAAAATTTCCAAATTGGAAATTTTCATCAGGTACGCAAGCTGGCAACAGGAGGGCTTTCTAACACAGTGTAACTGTATATCTGTCATAAATTGAAAGGGGTAATCTACAGCTGGGGCGTAACAGTTCAGAATATTAAATACTGTTATGAATCATAACCTGGTGAGGTCAGAAGGTGTTTGCCAAAATTAGGAGTGTGCTTTGAAATAAGATAATAGTGATGCCTCTACTCTTCAATGAGTAAAAGACCTAACTAACCTCCTCCGAGGTTAGTATATTTTATCAGCATCACATTATGAAAATGAAGCAATTATTTTTCTCCCACTTAATTGGACAGTCCACAAAGTGAAATTGCTTGAATCGACATCCAAAGTCAAAGTGCAAAAGTAGCTGCTTAACCAATCTATTGAGACAATTTAAGGAAATGACTACATTTAACAATTTAAATGCAGTGTTGGTTTACCTAGGCAAAATCATACTCTTTGCTATATCACCCTCACCCTTTACTGATTTGAGTGTGTACACATTTTGTGCTTGTGATTGTTAGTTCCTCATACCTGTAAACCAACAAGAAGGAATTCATAGGCCCCACACATGTTTCTAATTCATGCTGCATTGAACAAGGGCAATAATACAATAGGACTTGGGACATTTATTCCACAGTCAAAACATTAATTTTTTCCATTCTTTCAAATTAAACATTGTAGAATTTATGGGAAATTAACTGATGCATCGGCAAAAATAATTCACAATCACAAGATGCTTATTAATAACCGTGCACTCTAACGTGCAATGATGATAATGTACTACATAGGCAATTTTGAGAAAAAACTACTAAAACTTCAAGAAAGAGTGAGTATGTTGGGGGTCGGGGTGGAGAGGACGGAAGACAGCATCTCAGCCTATGTCAAAGATCCTGATTTTTTTTAATAGGTTATTGTATTTTACTGTTTAAATAGAAATCTGAAATGAACATGCAATTAAGTCTTATTTATACAAAAACACGAACAATACTTTCAGCCAGCTCTCAAAACTTAAGGGTGCTTCTAATACATGTATCCTACTTACTGTACTCGCACTTACAATGATGCCTTGGTTATAATGCTGTACTTATTTAGCTCCCCAGTCTAATTGCACACAAGATGCCTATGCAATCTAATTGAATGCTGCAGATTATTATAAAGTTAACCTTTTGAAGACTGCAGCATCATTTCTCCACTTAAAGCAAAAATATAACCAGGCTTTTTTGGTTCATTCCAAGAATACCATAAATTCAGCTTTTTTTGTTGTGACCTCCTTTTCCACAATGTTTAACTCAATGGCCTAGAAATTGGGGACTGTTGGAAACCTGCCGGTAACATTGGTGGCCAAGGAGAACGGCCACCAGGTGAGAGAGCGCAGGCAGTACTGGCATTTTGGTACTGCCTGCTCATGATTATCAGCATGGCAGTGATTTTCTAGTGCAACGCGCTCTCTGCAGCGCTAATATCAGAAGGAGGCTAAAGGGCCTCTGTCTCCCGCTGGGAGCAGAAGAAAGGAGCGGCCCGAACAGTTGCCATATGTGCTCCAAAAATATTAGCTGACACCCGATGTTTGTCAATTCTTTATTTGTTTATGACAATAATGCAAATGAAAGAGGTCTTATCACAGATCATATTCAATCGTTGCAATGGAGTTCACCCATTGATTGATTGGTAAAAACATATGGTCGATTTGCATTGTATAATTCACGAAGGCTCAATTATTACATGAAATTATTCTTAGATAATACATATCCTGGAACATATAATATTGGCTCATTACATATAATTCTCCATATAATAAACGAGTAACTGAAATGTCTATTGTTCCTGTTGTGTTGCAAAGACTGAGAGGTGCATGACTGCAAATGTAGTTCCCAACAGTGAATCCTGTGGTGTCCGCTCATTTATTAAAGGGTTTATGAAAAATACTTGTATAAGTATCTAATCTGGGGACAGGTCCGGTAGAGTCTCCTCATTAGGTTTAGTTACTCTTCCGTGCCTAACGGGGCCCATTGATTATCTGGGCCTATCCATCTGAAATCCAACAGTGAGTCTCGTCATATAATACAGTCTGAATCCACCACCACAGGTCACGAATGTATTGCGATCATGTTTGGTTTTCAGTTTAGACAGATGGAATTATACTATTGACCTGTATCAATAAACAGAACAACATTAATTTACCAAGAACTGCGTCAACAGAAGTGGATTTGAATTTCACTGTTTTTTTGCGGACGTTGAACAACAACTACTCTTTAGGCTCAGTTGTTGAGTCGAGTATTGATAGGAAATGTTTTTGCTGAGGGGTGAAATTATTTACTGACCCACAAACACTGTCGTCCTCCCGGAAAGTTGCCAGAAAATGCAACCCCCGCCACTGATGAGCAAAAAATGAAAGTTTAAAAGGGGAACCTTGGCAAAGGAGGCATTTGAAGATCTGTCATCCATCCTCATAAATCCTGCCAGACTCCTCATGGCCGATAACATTGCTGAGAGACCTTTTAGTGGCAGCAATCACTGGCGTGATTTAACGCGGGCGGCAATGCGAGTGGAGAACACCAAAAACAGATGAGCTGGTTGCACGCCGATTGACATCATGCTCCACCTCATTAAAATACTCTCGCCGATAGCAAGCAACGGCAGCGCTGCCTACCTGCCGAAAATGGCGGCCGCCGTGGGACCAGCCACCAGCTGACGGAAGAGTGCCAGCCGCCGCTTTAACGCCATTTCATGCCGGTAACGGGTGGCACAAACCACCTGAATTTCTAGGCCAATATTTCTTCCAATAGTTTTTGAAAAATTGAAGATCCATATTTTTAAAACTGATAAGGGGTAATTTTGACTTTTGCCGATCATGGAAAACACGCGATATTAGTTCGGCCGCCCACTAACCGCCTCTCCTGATTTTCGACTCTATTGACTTCAATGGAAATGAAAATTGGGACCGGTGTTTGAAGAGTGGACGAGCCGATCAACAAAAGATAAAATGACCCCCTTGGTCTTTCAACACTCAGATATACAAGGCTCATTTTAACCCACTGAATACGCATACTAAAACCTCACACTGAGCAAAAGTTTACAAATAATGGTTGTTTTCAAATGTTACTATCTACTGTTCACTTTAACCTTTCAGCTACTTGTAGATACTCAGCAAAATAAAGCAAATTAATCTGACAGGAAATAATAACTGCACAACTATAAATAGAACTTCTTTCTAACATCCCAGTGCTAGATCAGCACTGAATGCCCAAAGTGTCTCTTACCCTCTCTAGATCTTTTCATGGGGAACTGTCGGCATGACATCAGCCATCTCAATTTTTCAACTCCGCTCACTCACTCTAACCTACCTCCCTCTGAACTTGTAGCACTCCATTCTACCTCCTTCCCAAGATCTACAAACAGGACTGCGCTGGTCGTCCCATCGTTTCATCCTGTTCTTGCCCCACGGAACTTATTTCTTCCTATCTCGACTCTATTTTTCTCCCCTTGTTCAATCTCTTCCCATCTACATCCATAACTCTTCCGAAGCCCTCCGCCACTTTAACAGTTTCCAGTTTCCTGGCCCTAACTGTCTCCTTTTCACCATGGACATCCAGTCCCTCTACACCTCCATCCCCATCAGGACGGCCAGAGGGCGCTCTGCTTCTTCCTTGAATGGAGGCCCAACCAGTGCCCCTCCACCACCACCCTCCTCCATCTGACTGAACTTGTTTTTACATTGAATAACTTCTCCTTTGAGTCCACTCACTTCTTCCAAATAAAAGGTGTTGCTATGGGAACCCGTATGGGTCCTAGCTATGCCTGCCTTTCATGGGATACGTGAGACATTCTTTGTTCCAGTCCTACTCAGTCCCCTCCCTCACACCTTTTACATTGATGACTGCTCTCACCCCGAACTGGAAAATGTCATCAACTTTGCTTCCAATTTCCACCCCTCCCTCGCCATCACATGGTCCATCTCCAGCTCTTCCCTTCCCTTCCTCGGCTTCTCTGTCTCCATTTCTGAGGATAGGCTGTCGACCAATATCTACTGTAAGTCCACTGACTCCCACAGACCATCCCTTTTGTTCTTTCCTCCCCTCCCCACCCCCTTTCCCTGCCTCTGTAAACCTGTTACATCTCTAAACTTTTTCCCGTTCTGACGAAAGGTCATCGACCTGAAATGTTAACCCTGTTTCTCTCTCCACGGATGCTGCCTGGCCTGCTGAGTATTTCCAGCATTTTCTGTTTTTATTTCAAATTTCCAGCACCTGCAGTATTTTACTTTTGCCCAAATTGTCTCTCTAGGCCAAACTGTATCTGAATTTGTTGGGTGACACATCAACATGTCCTGTTAACAACCTCACCACCTGCCAGGGATTTGCACCATTAAATATGGATGGAAAAGTGAGTGCAACAGCAGGCCCAGGTAGCACAGTCATCTGTTCAAAGATGGAACAGTGCACATCTCAAAAGCTACAGAATATCCTTCTAATGGACATCAGTAACCTTTCTTTGATGTAGAATATTGTGAGAACTCCTTCAACTATGAATGTTGCTGGTGCCTCACCAGTATCACACTCCAGAGGAGATAACTGCCAATTCATCCTTCCAATTACATTTATACACACTATCCATGTATTCAATCAGGAAGGCACTCTTATTCAATCAGCCACTATTAGACAACAGGAATGCTAAGATTCCAGCCCAAGGGGCACCAGTCAGGGCAGCCTTCATGATAGCTCCCCACTCTGCATGTGCTACTCTCTAATCAGCGCAAACCTCTTCTATCCCTACCTCACTATTGTGCTGTACAATATACAGAGCTTCCACTTGCCCCTCCACATCCATAAATCCAAAATGCTCACAAATGGACTGGTGCTAGTGGCGACTCTGGCTGCTCTGGTATTCTGCACTACTCTAGCTGCACTCCACTGCTTCCTGACTAGTATCTGTAAAGAGAGCAGAAGGTATATTTACAAATTCATTATTACACTTCGTCTATTTACCATTGCCTTTGAAAGTAATGATATGGAAAACTTAAATTCTACGTCAGCATCAATGTACCAGCTGATGCACATCACCCTGCTACCGCAATAGGAGTGCTTACCACGGTCTCAATTTTGATGTAAGCCACCATCCTTCATTATATTGCCGCTCCTACCAGTATCAGTGTGGACCCTGTTGTATGGCACCTTTTTCCTATGAAAGTGACATGAGTGGCCATTATTAACAGGACCCTTTCAGCAAGACCTATGTAACACTGTATCAGCTTTCCTGTATGGTTATTGTGCACATATGCAAATATTGAGACATTTTTCTGACAAATTAGTTTAATAAAAACCCTTGTTTATTGTAACATATTTTTACAATTATATTTGTGTTAGTAAGGGCTTAGTATCACTTCTGATGACAGCAATTGTAATATTTTAAGCTATCATTGTAGCTTGGAGTGCTGCATTGTTGGAAGTACCACCTTTTGGATGAGGCATGAAACCAAGTACGTGCCTGACTGTTCAGCTGAAAATAAAAGATCCCATTGCACATTTTTTTTGAATAAGAGCAGGAAGTTCTCCCAGTGTCCTGGTGAACATTCATTCCTCAACCAACACCACCAAAAGAGATTAATTAGTCACTCATTTTATAGCTGTTTGTGGGACTTTGTTGTGTGCAATTGACTGCACCTTTTCCAACAAAATAAGTGACTACACTTCAAAGGTAAGTCATTGATTGTGAAGTGTTTGGCATGTTCTAAATTTGTGAAAGGTGCTATATAAATGCTTCTTTTTAAATAAAATCAGATTGAATACAGTGAGTTAGTGGTTATCCTCAAGTTGGGTTATTTCTTCCTCCTTTCTTTCCACACCCTTTGGGTTTCTGATCCAGCATAGGTATACTCAATAATTCATGCAGACAACACCAACTTGTATTTATATAGCGCCTTTAACGTAGTACAATGCCCAAGGTGCTTCACAGAAGTGTTATCAAAGAAAGTTTGATCCCGAGCCACATAAGGAGATATTAGGGCAAATGACCAAAAGCTTGGTCAAAGAGGTAGATTTTAAGGAGCGTCTTAAAGGAGGAAAGAGAGGTAGCGAGGCGGAGAGGTTTAGGGAGGGAATTCCAGAGCTTAGGGCCTTGGCAGCTGAAGGCACGGCCGCCAATGGTGGAGTGATTAAAATCAGGGATGCTCAAGAGGCCAGAATTGGAGGAGCGCAGAGATCTCGGAGGGTTGTGGGGCTGGTGGAGATTACAAAGATAGGGAGGGGCGAGGCCATAAAGGGAATTGAAAACAAGGATAAGAATGTTAAAATTGAGGCATTACTTAACCGGGAGCCAATGTAGGTCAGCGAGCACAGGGGTAATGGGTGAAGGGGACTTGGATTTTGGACTTGAGTTTTGGATGACCTCAAGTTTACGGGGGCGGGGGGTGGGTGGTAGAACGTGGGAGGCTAGCCAGGAGTGCCTTGGAATAGTCAAGTCTAAAGGTAATAAAGGCATGGATGAGGGTTTCAGCAGCAGATGAGCTGAGGCACGGGTGAGGTCGGGCGATGTTCCGGAGATGGAAATAGGCGGTCTTAGTGATGGCGCGGATATGTGGTCGGAAGCTCATTTCAGGGTCAAATATGACACCAAGGTTGCGAACAGTCTGGTTCAGCTTCAGACAGATGCGAGGGAGAGGGAGAGAGTCGGTGGCTAGGGAATGGAGTTTGTGGCGGGGACCGAAGACAATGGCTTTGGTCTTCCCAATATTTAGTTGGAGGAAATTTCTGATCATCCAGTACTGGATGTCGGACAAGCAATCTGACAATTTAGAGACAGTGGAGGGTGGTGGTGAGGTAGAGCTGGGTGTCGTCAGGGTACATGTGGAAACTGACGCTTTGTTTTCAGATGATGTCGCCAAGGGGCTACATGTAGATGAGAAATAGGAGGGGGCCAAGGATAGATCCTTGGGGGACACCAGAGGTAATGGTGCAAGAGCGGGAAGAGAAGGCATTGCAGGTAATTCTCTGGCTACGACTGGATAGATAAGAATAAGGTGAGTGCAGTCCCACCCAGCTGGATGGCAGTGGAGAGACGTTGGAGGAGGATGGTGTGGTTAACCATGTCAAAGGCTGCAGACAGGTCAAAAAGGATGAGGAAGGATAGTTTCCCTTTGTCACAGTCACATAGGATGTAATTTGTGACTTTGATGAGAGCCGTTTCAGTGCTGTGGCAGGGTGGAAACCTGATTGGAGGGATTCAAACATGGAGTTCTGGGAAAGATGGGCATGCTTTTGGGAGGCGACAACACGTTCAAGGACTTTGGAGTGGAAAAGGAGGTTGGAGATAGGGCGGTAGTTTGCAAGGACGGAGGTGCCAAGGGTTGGTTTCTTGAGGAGAGGGGTGATGATGGCCTGAACACTAAGATTATGGGATATCCCAAGTGCCAACAAGACCATCATTTGTTGTGACCATTACTGAAGTTATGCAGCGAGTGGCCAGTTTCATTTGGGTGATATTTTTCATTTCATGAAACATAAATTCAAACGAATAGAAACGTGTGTGCACCTACCAGTTTGACTGACAACTGATCATCATGAGCAAAAATGGAAAAACTTGAATAATTATATCTAAAGGAGAAAAACATGGGCCCTAATACTTTCTTTTCAAATGGGTGTAGTATTTGTATGCTACCAGTAGATGGCATGAACATGTTTAATAAACGGTTGATACATTCTGAAGAATAGAAACAGAAAATGCCGGAAACATTCAGCAAGTCAGACAGTATCAGTGGAGAGAGGAAGGTGGGGTTAACAGTTCAGGTCGATGACCTTTCGTCAGAACCAGGAGATGTTACAGATAAACAGCTTATGAGGACGAACAGAGCCAGATAAAAGGGGGGTGGGTGCAGGGAGGGGGAAAAAAAGAACGGTCTGTGATTAGCTGGAAGACAGGGGATGATTAAATGACAGAAGCAATAATTGTGTGACAAAAGGAGGCAATGGTGAAAAAAACGAGAGAAACAAAAGATGTATCTGAGACATCGAGGATGTGTAAATGGTTACAGCTGAATAACGGGGGGAGGGGGGAGGAACACATCTGGCAAAGCGGAGAAGGCTCAAGTGGCCTGGGAGCGTGGCAGAAGACCAAAGAGATGTGATTTATACCCCACAAGTGGGCTGACTTAAGAATAACTAAATCATGAATGACTGATGATCAATGCCATGAGTGGAATCCTCTACAATATATTCTGTACATACCTTGCGTTAAAAGCTAATTAAGTTTAAAAAAACGGTTGAAATATGCACTGCATTCCTCCACAGCAGTTGGAGGCAGTCAGAGTCATAACTAGATTATTCTAACGAGTGTCTTTACTTTGAACATTCTCCTGAAAAGGAAAACAATAGTGAAACCTGTAACTTAGGGACACCTGAGGGCACGCATCAGGTGTCCTTTATTTGCAGATGTCCTTATTTTCAAAATAGTCATTGTTACAGTAAACCAGATGAGCCAAATATCCCGGAATTGGCTGCATCTCCTGCAGCGTTCCTTCTTTTTTTTTTACTCTCACTCGGGATCGTGTCTGATTCTGGAGCCCTGCCAGCAGGATGTGCTTTGAGTTCTATTTTCTGATGGTGGGGTTTCTCAGTTCACTGCCTTCCTGGGGTGATTGAGAGAGGGATGGCCTGATTCTGGGATCTGCTACGTTGGCAGCCTGCACTGTTGTGCGAGAAGTTCCAAAAATCAGGAGGCCACCTGTGAGCATGCGAAGAGGGGAAACCGAGCACAGGAGGAGGCCTTCATCCCTCGGTGCTGCCGCTCTCTCCTGTAACCCCCACATCCTTTTATATTTCTCCTTTTCAGATATTCACCCCCTTCCCTTTCGTATTAAATATTAGTCTCGACCTCAAAAGCCACATATGGTGAAGGATCTCACGGTCTAATAGCCCTCAGTTTGAGAACCCTCCTCCTCCCTTCCCCCTTGGTGCTTCCACTTTACTGGCTGCTCCTCTCTCAGTGCTGCTTCCACTCTGTGCTGTTGTTGCTGCTCCTGGCTCTGCCGAATTGTTACCGACCTTTAAAACCAGGAGCAACTAGCCACTGCTGAAAGGGTGGAGAAGGCACTGATCTAATAGATCTAATGGCCTGTCTGTTGAATTTCTTTTTTTTTCAAATTTTACTGAGAATATCGCTATCTGGGGATCAACCTCATTTCCTCGTGATCAATTGCATTTTTTTTGCTTCCTTCCTTGCTAAGCCTATCTTTTCTTGAAAATGCCTCAAGTTCTGCCTTTGGCAAGACAAAAATTCAGCCATGTGTTCCAATTGAATTGAGCGTGGAAGAAGGGTGATAACGATGTATCTCACTTGTTACAACCCCTACTTATCACTCACATGGACTGCCGCCCTAGCCTAACAACAAGAAACACCAAAAGAAGACCATGGGTGACCCTGAAGTATTACAATCTGATGGTTACTGACAGAAGGGAAAAATGCAGACCGTAATGGGTTTAACACTGACGTTTAAATTACCATATGGTCAGAGACAATGCAGAGCCTTCATGTTCCCAGATGCACATGCATTTTCCCAAAATGATCAACAGGAACCGATGACTTAGTGGATGAACACACCACTCAGTACAGATTAAAATCATAGGGACCAACTTTGACCCCTGGTCTCCACTGATTTAGGGACTTCAGATAAAACAGCAGTCTTCTTCTCTTCTTAGGCAGTCCCTCGGAACCGAGGATGACTTGCTTCCACACTGAAAATGAGTTCTCAAGTGACTGATGAGTCCAATGCGGGACCTACAGTCTCTGTCACAGATGGGGCAGACAGTGGTTGAAGGGGCGGGTGGGTGGGGTGCTTGGGTTGAGGTGCGCTCCTTCCGCTGTTTGCGCTTGACTTCCGCTTGCTCCCGGCGAAGAGACTCGAGGTGTTCGGTGCCTTCCCGGATGCTTTTCCTCCACTTTATGCGGTCTTGGGCCAGGGATTCCCAGGTGTCGGTGGGGATGTTGCACTTTTTCAAGAAGGCTTTGAGGATGGCCTTGAAGCGTTTCCTCGGCCCACCTGGGGCTCTCCTGCCGTGTCGGAGCTCCGAGTAGAGAGCTTGTTTTGGGAGTCTCGTATCGGGCATGCGGACGATGTGGTCCATCCATCGGAGCTGATCGAGCGTGGTCAAAGCTTCGATGCTGGGGATGTTAGCCTGAGCGAGAACACTGACGTTGGTGCGCCTATCCTGCCAATGGATTTGCAGGATCTTGCGGAGGCAGCGTTGGTGGTACCTCTCCAGTGCTTTGAGGTGCCTGCTGTACATGGTCCATGTCTCTGAAGCTTACAGGAGGGCGGGAATCACTACTGCTCTGTAGACCATGAGCTTGGTGCTGGGTTTGAGGTCCTGGTCTTCAAACACTCTCTTCCTCAGACGACCGAAAGCTGCACTGGCACACTGATGGCGCTGTTGGACTTCATCATCGACGTCTGCCCTTGTTGACAGTAGGCTCCCGAGGTATGGCAAGTGGTCCACGTTGTCCAAGGCCTCATCATGGATTTTGATAATCTGGGGGCAGTACTGTGTGGCGGGGGCAGGTTGGTAGGGGACCTTTGTCTTACGGATGTTTAGTGTAAGGTCCATGCTCTCGTACACTTTGGTGAAGGTGTTAACGATGGTTTGGAGTTCGACCTCCGAGTGTGTGCAGACGCAAGCGTCGTCTGCATACTGTAATTCGACGACAGAGGATGGGATGACCTTGGATCTGGACTGGAGGCGACGGAGGTTGAACAGTTTCCCGTTTGTTCTGTAAATTAGCTCCACTCCAGCGGGGAGCTTACTGAGGGTGAGATGGAGCATTGCAGCCAGGAAGATCGAGAAGAGCGTTGGTGCGATGACACAGCCTTGCTTGACAAAAATTCAGCCATGTGTTCCAATTGAATTGAGCGTGGAAGAAGGGTGATAACGATGTATCTCACTTGTTACAACCCCTACGTATCACTCACATGAACTTCCGCCCTAGCCTAACAACAAGAAACACCAAAAGAAGACCATGGGTGACCCTGAAGTATTACAATCTGATGGTTACTGACAGAAGAGAAAAATGCAGACCGTAATGGGTTTAACACTGACGTTTAAATTACCATATGGTCAGAGACAATGCAGAGCCTTAATGTTCCCAGATGCATTTTCCAAAATGATCAACAGGAACCGGATGACTTAGTGGATGAACACACCACTCAGTACAGATTAAAATCATACGGACCAGCTTTGACCCCTGGGGGGAAAAATTCAGTATCGCTCCATTTGGGGCGCAATTATCGGCCGGGCGCAAAGATTAGCGCCTGGCGCTAATTATTGCCTCCGACTGCAAACTTGACTTTTATCGCCCCGTGAGGTGATTGGAGCGCTAAATCAGGTGCTACACATCTGTCTTAAGGCGCAAAGGCCGAGGAGCGAGGCGCTAACTCAGAGCGCTGGCGAAGCTCATGTGATGTCAGTCAGCAATGGAACACAGACACACTGGCGCTGGCCAGTTCTTAAAGGGGAGGGTTGATCTGGCTTTCCATCCACATCCTGCTCATTGCAGCCTTGAATCTCGGCCTGGAGAGACCTGTACATCAAATCTGCTGGAAAGAACAAAAAGAGAACCAGGGAAAGAGCTCAGAGTGCAACCCCCACAGTCTCTTCTAAATCGATGCAAGGAAGGTCAAATCAAAATGAACCTGCAAAGTGCTGCTCAGTACCCAAAACTCCTTCACACAGCGTTGAATCTCTCCAGAAGTCCCTCTCTCTCTCTCTCAGAATGCGTGGTTCAAAAATGTCACCAACAAAAAAAGGCAGGAAGCAGTCGCCTTTAAATAGCGCTCCCCAGTCCCTTCCTGACTGCAAAACGCTCCCCTCAACCTGTCGTTGTGTAAAGTTTCGCAATTATCGCGATTCAAAATAACATAAGAGAAGTAGATTCGTTTGATCAGTTTTATTAAACGAAATGCTGTCCTGATAATAAAGGACACAGAAGCCTGTAAAATGGCCGCCGCGCATCGTGGCAGAAGCTTCCAGAAACACAGTGGGCAGACAAAATGGCGTCGAATATACATTCAGTATAAGATTGGATCATACTCGGTAAACACTGATAAAGACAGGATGCAACCCGTTTGCATCTGGAACAATAGCAAAGATATAAGTGCTGGAATCGTTTTCCTGTGCACAGTAAGGATCATTGTACTGGGCAATCGAAGGCCCATCCAGACACATCAATACACAAATACCCCCCCGGCTCTACAATGAGAGAGACATTGACGGGTGATTAAGTCGGTATTCGGGGGTCCCCAAAACCAGTCAGGGAGACGATTCATACACATCCTGGCTGGTCCAACAATGGGGAAAACATTAACGGATAGTTGGCCAGTTTCGGGTGCTACCGAAACCCGTTAAAGAAGATAATCGCCCCATGCTGGGAGTTTTGAGCGCCAATATTACACAAAGGATAAACATTAAGATTTGAGCGGGAGATAAGCGGACACATCACTATAACTATAGAGAACAAATGTCCATCGCTCTCTTATCCTTATCCTCTGGTATCACTCTGCTGGACGAGCAGCCTCTTGATTTTCTCTCTGGACTTTGTTGACTCTTGACTCTTAGCCGCACTGGTCGGTTATTCAAGTGTTGGGTGGAGCTCAATCGGTACGAGCAGCCCCGACAAGGGCAAGTAACAGGGTACACCATCCCGAGTGTCGGTAAACGGTGTCTGGACCCGGAGGCCCGAGGAGACGAGACGAGAAGAAGACGAGAAGAAGACGAGAAGAAATTCCACGTGCCGCCACGGTCAGTAAACCCCGACCGCGCCCTGAAAATATAAATACAGGACTCTTCTTTGAGTTCTACCGACTATAACCTGTGTCGAGCACAGGAAGACTCTTCTTTGAACTGTGTCCGAGGTCCGTTGAGTTCTTCATGACAACAGGGAGTCTGGCCTGCTTTTCGCAGTAGCGAAAGTAAACAAGTGGGGTGCAGAGACCCTTTCCAAACACGTGACAGTCAGGCGCTGCAGCGAAACGAGCCGAGTGTCTCACTTTAAAAATCTCCGAAGTAACACGAGTGGTGAGCATGTTTTACGATCCTACAAATCCAGACGTAGTGTAGGTATTGTTAAGGGAGGGTGGTTTTTAATAAGGTTAAGATATAATGTGTTCCCCTTTCTACGATGTGCCGTGTGTTCTCCATTTCCATAGACCAAGCTGTATGAATGTATGTATACTTGTACTATCTTTGATTTGCGCCTATGACATGTATTTCATGATTTTAGACGCCATGCAATAAAGATTTCCATTTCGTACTATTCAACCGGGTCTATTTGAGTTTTCTCTGCATTACTGCTCCCTGCACCTAAGTCCAGTGTTAGAACCGTAAGGGCGAGTGGGTCGAACCACTCACAGGTGCTTATTGCAAAAAGGCTGGCCGGAGACCAGAGCAAGCAATAGTATTAGGCAACGAAGGCCTAACCTCGCACCAGCACCGTCTGAGACACGCCCCCTTACAGATGCTAGCGGCAGGCGGTAAGGCAGGGGGCGCCACTCAATATCCGCTCCGGGGCGCTACCGGGGCGTTGCGCACTCAACTGACGTCACGATCTGCCGGCGCAGGAGATCGTGGCGGTAGTGTTTAGCGCCACCGCAAAATGTCTACTTAATTTCGCGAGCGGCGCAAACATCGCCGCGCCCAGGCGCTAGTTGCTTTGCGCCCCATTAGCGCCCTTTTAAGGCGCTAACGGGAGGCGCAACCAACTGAATTTTTCCCCCCTGGTCTCCACTGATTTAGGGACTTCAGCTAAAACAGCAGTACGGTTGTTACAATTCACCATGTTGCCCCTTGGCTAGGGAATAAGACAAAAAAAAGCAGCTGGGGTCTCAGCTCCCAGAAAGAATAGTCATTTGGGGCAGGAACCGAAGGGTGGCAGTATCCATGCGTACCATATCCTTCAGGAGTGGGAGTGAGGGCAATTAGAGAAAAAATATACCGATTCTGAAATGTTAGATCTGCTTCAAAAGTAACATTTTAAGGGGGAAAACACAAAATAATTGTCTCTATTTTCCTGCGGATTTTCTTTACGCAACAGCATATTTGGACTTGCATCATACTGAAGAGTTATAGGATTGAGCATCCAGACAAGCCTATTCAATTAATCAGCTGATGGCTCTATCCTATTTTACAATGTAATCTAATTTTAGTTGAACTGGCTTTCAAAAGATGGGCTCAGCAAGTGTCTGACATGCTAACAGACCAAGTTTTTTTTCTCCCCCCTGCATTTTATAACTATGGCTTTCTGCCCAACCATGATTGTACACAATCTGTTCGAAAAAGGGCTCAATGCATTAAGTGCCTGTGACTTTTTTCAGCGTACACTATTGATGGGTCGCATTTCAATGATTCCATTTTAAACCTAACGCATTAGAGCTGCGAGTCACTCAGATCCATTTGGCTAATGATTCCCCACTGCAATGAAAGTAAATGATAGCTATTTACAGTAAATTATTCAATTAGCTGTAAGGAAGTGCAGTATTCACATCCTATTGTTTGACATGGAGAAATTAAGATACACAATAAGCCTAACCTCACTATAGTTGAAAATCATTAATTATTTAAAGCAAAAAAAAAAAATAATCACTTAACTGCTGAAAAATGTGAACCACCACAAATAGATTTGGATATTCAGAACGGTTCTACCCAAACAACCACTGTTGTGAATCCATATGCACTGTCCTGAGAAGATTAGTGAAAGTTACTCTGGAAGAATATGGTTCTGTATGAGGGAATGGACAAACTGGATTAAAAATGAAGAATGCGACATTCACCCGTTCTTCTTGGACCGTTTTTAAAATGGTCTTTAATTATTTTGAAACGATTAACTTTTAAATTGCCCTTTTAATTCATCACACCTCGTTACCATCCCATGGTTGAGTATTTGTAATTTAGTCGTGAGGTGGGTCAACTGCGCCCATTCATCAAAAGAAAAAATCTTTCAAGAGCACGTTATTACACGTTCAAGGACAAATCGGAAATAAATCTACTTATTTTTTCTCATTGCAGTCTGAATAAAATTACAAGTAACAAGTTATTTTACACAATTAAGAGTTTGTCTCATGGTACGATAAAAAAGGACTGTGGATAATGTGCTACAATTATGTCTCAAAAACTTACAACTGATTTTTTTTTTGCCATCGCAGCTTTCTGGTCTCCTCGTGACACAAAGAACAAAGAAGATTCTATTAGAGGCCAGGGTGGGTTATACAACTCAGTTGTGCAATTCAGTCACTGCACTTAATTTCGCATGATAAACTGAAGTTAATTATTGTTTTAAAAAAACATTTAGCAATTCATTGTAATAAGGATCAGGCAGACCTGTAGCTCCGTAATTAACTGTGCTGTCTATCTCTATTATGTTTCAGTTTCAAAATATGATATCTAAATAAATTAACGGTGAAATTTGTATATGCTGACCTTAAGGCCCAAAGGACATGTATTCTAAATTACAAAACAATTCAACACACTTTGAAAGTAGGCCTAACAAATGCCACAGAACGGACTGGAGGTGCAATTTACCAACTGACTAAACAACAGACCCTCACCCCAGCCCCAACTTGCACCTTTTAAGAGAGAGATCGAACAGATTGAAGATTCACAAAACTATTTGTCAAGGAGGAAAGAATGGGAAATGTTATAGACAGATGTCAGAAAGGTGATAAGCAATGAAAAATAAATTCAAGTGACATTGCACAACATAACTCATGAATGCAGTCAGTGTGAGTGAATTTATGTGGGATGTATGTCGTATGGTTCATCCTGAGCAATTCACTGATATCCCAACATGTACTGTATTAATGTTAGATCAGGTTTGAACTTTTTTGCTCATTTGTATTCAATATTTGTAAAAAATTAATATATTATTCTTCCTCCACGTGCCTTTCAGTGCAGACTTACCTGGTGTGTGTCTGCTGTTGGTACCGATGTCTCAATCTGTGTTCTGCTATCACACAATACACACTGCAATGAGATAACGCATTAGAAAGCATTTGCTTACATAAAGAAAACATGAAGTATACAGATCCAGGTCAGGAAATAGGACAGTGGTACGCCCATAGAAATAGAGGAAGAGAGAAATAAGTGACAGGTAGAAAAGTCAGACAGCTGAGCTAAGTGAGGCAGTAATTCCAAGCAAATTCTAAATCCAAAAAATGCTGCATACTTTATCAGATAGCTCTTTCCCATTCAAAGGAAATCCAAAATGGAAGATTTCTGTTGGATCAGAAATATGTAGTCTTTTTATTTTATAAAGTAAAGGGAGAGATTTTAGATTTTAAAAATAAGACATTGAGGAAGTTATTTGAGAGAGTAGTACTCCACCTAGACTTTGCTTCCCCTTCAAGTGATACCTGTTTGACTTGTTGTCAACATATATAGTACCTGTTATACGGTCGATTTTAACTTAACCCACCCAGTAGGAACGCTGCGGGCAGGGGGTTAAGATAGCACAGGGTTCACACCGCATTCCTACCCTCCACCATTTTAACCTGCCTGAATTCAGGCACGGGAAGACAACCCATCCCAGAGGAGTGGGGGGCCTAATTTCAATGGCAAAGTTGCATCCCGTTGACATCAACGAGACATGCACGCCATTTTGACCCCCATGTATTTTGACTCCCATCCACCTGCAGTGATACCATTCCTGCTGGCTTATGGTTAGGAGTCAATGGCAGGGTATGCTCATGAGTTCAAATCTACCATGCCTCATGTTCTATGGGGCCGGAAGGTTCGCCACCCACTTCGGCCTCCAATTCACGAACTGAGCTAAAATCGGGCTTACGTTTTCCCCCAAAATTCTGAAAAGGCCAATAATGAATATTATTTTTTGATCATCCATTCAGGTGAACAAGATGACAAAACGTTCAATAAATTGTTGGTATTAATGGAAAACTGTGATCAGAAAGAATAATTTGGTTTCAATACGCAAGGAATGACATTTGCTCTTGTTTTTATGCATCTACAATTTTCTTAACCAATTTTCTTCTGCAAAGTGAGGCTGTGCACTTCACTTGATTAGTTTTATAAAATAAACGTTGTAATCAAATATATGACAAACTTTAGCACTTTACAAATTATAAATTAGAAATAAATTGGATTTTATGTCGGAAGTTACAAAAAATGTAAGTAAAAAGCTGTGGCTTTATGTTAGAACTAGCAGGTCGCCATAGGCATCGCTCACAATAAGTTGGAGATTATGTAGCTTTATAATGACAGGAGCGTTATAATAAATGATATATACCGTTGATCTCTTGTGTTATTGCTCAGAGGCAGTATTTAGAAAAAGAATTGCGTCTCTCTCAGCTCAGTTGGTAGCACTCTTGCCTCTGAGTCAAGAAGGTTGTGGGTTCAAGTCCCACTCCAGAGACTTGAGCACAAAAATCTAGGCTGACACTCCAGTGCAGTGCTGAGGGAGTGCTGCACTGTCGGAGGTGTCGTCTTTTGGATGAGATGTTAAACCAACTCTCAGGTGGACGTTAAAGATCCCATGGCACTATTTCGAAGAAGAGCAAGGTAGTTATCCCTGGTGTCCTGGTCAATATTTATCATTCAATCAACATAACAGAAACAGATTATCTGGTCATTATCACATTGCTGCTTGTGGGAGCTTGCTGTGCACAAATTGGCTGCCACATTTCCCACATTACAACAGTGACTACACTTCAGAAGTACTTCGTTGGCTGTAAAGAGCTTCGAGACGTCGTGAAAGGTGATATATTTTTTCTTTCTTTCCTAGTCAAAGCTCCGATTTTAACTCTGGGCGTATTTAGTAAGAAACTCAGCCGCTACAGCAAAAAACAAACCTCGGCTACTTTAACTCCTGGGCCTCGTTAACATACCGCTGGGCGAGAAGGGGCGGCTGGCCTGAGGAAAGTCAGACAGCCCATGGTTCTCGTGTGAAGGAAGGAGTGGGGAGTCCGAGGCAGGGGAGAGCTAAGCTTTCTTTGTGGGAGAATCCTGCCAGGAAAGTAAAAAACCTTTCTTTTAAATGGACTCTTCTGGTCCCAAATCATCTTCTCTCTCGATTTTTTATCTGACGAGAAAGCCACAGCACTTCCCTGCTCAGGCCAGCGTTAAAATAGCATTCAGCGCTCGAATATGTCATCAGACCCAAATTTACATATATTCATGAAGAGTTCACTGGCTTTGGGTGGCGGCTTAGCTGCTCGTCCAGAAGCCTGAGACAGAATAGAGGATGGAGGGATCTAGGTGGCTTCAGGGCAGGTAATTATCCCACATTTTAACTGCCCACCCGCCCAGTTTCAACCAGGTGGGTAAGTGTTAAAAATTGCTTCCCATATATCGAACTGCCTGCCTCTTGATGTCTTTGTTTATCATCTACATTTTCTTTTTCTCTCACTCTTTCTTTATATTCCACTCTGCTTCTCTCTTCTCAATTCTCTCTAGATTTGTCCCCTAACTCTTTCTAACTCCTATTTTATGCAAGTCCCTCCTTGTTTCTGTCTCTTCTCTTCTGTATGACTTGCAGGCCTGTAAATTGCATCACACCAGAATCAGGGCGTGATCCTGGTGAAGCACACCTTGCACACGCCTAAAGAGGCTGATGGCAAATTGGTCCGTTGACCTCATTAGGATAGCACCTTATGCCTGAGGCAGCTCGCAACTGACATGGACACACTGCCCCACCACCTCCAACCCCCTCCGCTCAGTGGGTAGCACTCTCGCCTCTGAGTCAGAAGGTTGTGGGTTCAAGTCCCACTCCAGAGACTTGAGCACAAAAATTTAGGCTGACACTCCAGTGCAGTACTGAGGGAGTGCTGCACTGTCCGAGGTGCCGTCTTTCAGATGAGATGTTAAACCGAGGCCCCGTCTGCTCTCTCAGGTGGACGCAAAAGATCCCATGGCACTATTTCGAAGAAGAGCAGGGGAGTTATCCCTGATGTCTTGGCAATTATTTGTCCCTTAATCCACACCACAAAAAAAATAGATTATCTGGTCATTATCACATTGCTGTTTTTGGGACCTTGCTGTGCGCAAATTGGCTACCGCATTTCCTACATTACAACAGTGACTACACTACAAAAAATAATTCATTGGCTGCAAAGTGCTTTTAGACGTCCTGGGGTCGTGAAGGTGCTATATAAATACATGTCTTTCTTTCTTAATTATAATGTACAAGTTCCCTATGGGTGTTAGGTTGTGTGTTTGAGTGAATACGTGACCTCCAATCAGCTGGACCAGTATCTGATGTTATTTGCCTTGGCACAGAAAATTTCCTGAACTGAAATGGGCAGCAATCAGTCCGGTTTTATTCTTATTATTGTTTTTCGTAGCAGTTTGATACAACTGAGTGGCTTGCTAGGCCATTTCAGAGGATAGTTAAGAGTCAATAACATTGCTGTGGGTCTGGAGTCACATATAGGCCAGACCAGGTAAGGACGGCAGATTTCCTTCCCTAAAGGTCATCAGTAAACCAGATGGGTTTTTAAGACAATCCAGTAGTTTCATGGTCACCATTACTGATACTATCTTTTTATTCCAGATTTATTTAATTAATTAACTGAACGTAAATTCCCCAGCTGCTATGGATTTGAACTCACTTGCTGCCTAGTGGCTCACACAAGAGAGATCTCCTCTGCCCCAGATACGATTCCCCCATTCTTTTGCGTCTCTACCAGCAGAACCTTCAGCATTGCATCCGTAAAGGGGACAGTTCTGTCCACTTGCCCTTGACCATGTATTGCTGCTAGTCCACACAGCTGCAATATATAAATGGAGCAGCAGCCTTTTATCTCCTGATATCTTGCTCCTTTCATCCATGGCACTTTGTGCTGATCAGAATCATACAGAGAGAACAAACTAGTTATTTAAATAAGCTGACATCTCTGAATCTGACAAGAACAGCTCCCCACTCCCCATACATAAGAGATCAGATTCCTGCAGCGTTCCAGCTCCATTTTTGCATGGAAACAGGCCTTTTATCTAATATAGCATCTGCTGTTCCACTTTGTTTCACATCTTGTGTTAAGCATCAATTAATTCTATCAATTTGTTTATGTAGTCCCCAAAATTATCACATTATGGGGGAAAAATTCAGTTGGTTTGCGCCTCCTGTTAGTGCCTTAAGAGGGCGCTAAAGGGGCTCAAAGCAACTAGCGCCTGTGCGCGGTGATGTTTGCGCCGCTCATGAAATTAACTAGTCATTTTGTGGCGGCGCTAAACACTACCGCCACGATCTCCTGCGCCGGCAGATCATGACGTCAGTCGAGTGCACAACGCCCTGGTAGCGCCCTGGACCGGATATTGAGTGGCGCCCCCTGCCTTACTGCCTGCCGGTAGCAACGACAGATTGAGGGGAGCGTTTTGCAGTCAGGAAGGGACTGGGGGAGCGCTATTTAAAGGTGACCGCTTCCTGCCTTTTTTTGTTGGTGACATTTTTGCACCACGCATTCTGAGAGAGACTTCTGGAGAGATTCAACGCTGTGTGAAGGAGTTTTGGGTACTGAGCAGCACGTTGCAGTTTCATTTTGATTTGACCTTCCTTGTATCGATTTACAAGAGACTGTGGGGGCTGCACTCTGTGCTCTTTCCCTGGTTCTCTCCATTGTTCTTTCCAGCAGATTTGATGTACAGGTCTCTCCAGGCTGAGATTCAAGGCTGCAATGAGCAGGATGTGGATGGAGAGCAAGATCAACCCTCCCCTTTAAGAACTGGCCGGCGCCATTGTGTCTGTGTTCCATTGCTGACTGACATCACATGAGCTTCGCCAGCGCACTGAGGTAGCGCCTCGCTCCTCGGCCTTTGCGCCTTAAGACAGTTGTGAAGCGCCTGATTTAGCGCTCCAATCACCTCCAGGGGCGATAAAAGCCAAGTTTGCAGTCGGAGGTGATAATTTGCGCCCGGCCGATAATTGCACCCCAAATGGGGCGATACTGAATTTCTCCCCCTATGACTTCTTATAAACTCGCCTGCTTGCTAAATAGTTTGATACCTTCTTGAGGTCGTGGTCAGTAGTTGTTGCCACTTGTGACCTTCCTGCCCTTATTGTTGCTAATTTCCATATGGATTCATTCTGTAATCTTCCCTTCTGCCTATTCAATAAGTTTTTATTAAAGAAATAACTTGTATTTTAATCGCACCTTCCACATTCTCCAGACATCCCAAACCAATGAATTGTTTTACCAATCATGCCATTTCTCCATTCAATATAACAGGCTAATTTTTGTAAAATAATCTGCACTCTTAGCTCCCTCTCTTGTCCACAAAAAGCAGTAGATGCTCGCACAATTAATAATTTTAAATCTGAGATCGGTGGATTTTTCCTAGACAAGGGTATAAAAAGGGTATGGAGCCAAGGCGGCTGGATGGAGCTAAGATACAGATCAGCCATGATCTCATTGAATGGCGTACAGGCTTGAGGGGTTGAATGGCCTACTCCTGTTCCAATGTTCTTAATAACCATTTGGTCAGCATTACTTACCAAAATACCCCTCCCCCTAAATTTGTTTAAAATAAATTCCAGTCAATTAAAAAAAAAATCTTTTTATGCCAGTAACAGCTTTCCATTTCCACCCGTTTTTACCTTCAAAGACAATTTCCTGCTGTACACATTTCATTGATATCTTCCTGCAGTCTACAGATTTCTTCCTCACTATCAACTACACGGCCAATTTTTATATCATCTGCAAATGTCTTAATCATGCCCCCTACATTGAAGCAAGGGACCTAGTACTGAGCCCTGCGGAATCCCACTGGAAACAGATTTCCAGTCACAAAAACATCCGTCGACCAATGCTGATATTGTTTTAGCTCTGCCTTCATTATATATATTTTTTTATTCGTTCATGGGATGTGGGCGTCGCTGGCAAGGCAAGCATTTATTGCCCATCCCTTGTTGCCCTTGAGAAGATGATGGTGAGCCACTTTCTTGAACTGCTGCAGTCCGTGTGGTGAAGGTACTCCCACACTGCTGTTAGGGAGGGAGTTCCAGGATTTTGACCCAGCGACGATGAAGGAACGGTGATATATTTCCAAGTCAGGATGGTGTGTGACTTGGAGGGGAACTTGCAGGTGGTGGTGTTCCCATACGCCTACTACCCTTGTCCTTCTAGGTGGTAGAGGTCGTGGGTTTGGGAGGTGCTGCTGAAGAAGCCTTGGTGAGTTGCTGCAGTGCATCTTGTAGATGGTACACACTGCAGATACGGTACGCCGGTGGTGGAGGGAGTGAATGTTTAAGCTGATGGGGTGCCAATCAAGTGGGCTGCTTTGTCCTGGATGGTGTCGATCTTCTTGAGTGTTGTTGGAGCTGCACTCATCCAGGCAAGTGGAGAGTATTCCATCACACTCCTTACTTGTGCCTTGTAAATGGTGGAAAGGCTTTGGGGAGTCAGGAGGTGAGACACTCGCCGCAGAATACCTAGCCTCTGACCTGCTCTTGTGTCCACAGTATTTATGTGGCTGGTCCAGTTAAGTTTCTGGTCAATGGTGACCCCCAGGATGCTGATGGTGGGGGATTCGGCGATGGTAATGCTGTTGAATGTCAAGGGGCAGTGGTTAGACTCTTGCCTGTTGGAGATAGTCATTACCTGGCATGTGTGTGGCGCGAATGTTACCTGCCAATTATCAGCCCAAGCCTGAACGTCGTCCAGGTCTTGTTGCATGCGAACATGGACTGCTTCATTATCTGAGGAGTTGTGAATGGCATTGAACACTGTGCAGTCATCAGCGAACATCTTATCTACTCTTGTTTCTGTGTTGTTTAAGATGTTGGCCTTGGCTCAATGGTAGCACTCAGCTTTGAGTCAGAAGGTTGTGGGTTCAAGTCCCAGACTTGAGCGCATAATACAGGCATACACTTCAGTGTAGTATTGAGGGAGTGCTGCACTGTCGGAGGTGCTGTCTTTCTGATGAGATGTTGAGCCAAGGCATGATCTGCCCCCTCAGGCAGACGTAAAAGATCCCATAGCACTATTTTCAGAAAAGCAGGCAAGTTCTCCCAGTCTCCTGGCCAATGTTTATTCCTCAACCAACACCACCAAAACAGATTATCTGATCATGTACCTCATGCTTTTTGTAGGAGCTTGCTCTGCACAAATTGGCTATTTCAAAAAGGATATTCAGTTATTGAAGGGGATATAGAGAAGAGCAACAGAGTTGAACCCAGAACTTAAGGAATGACATATGAGGAAAAGATTGTCCACCCTGTGTTT
Source organism: Squalus acanthias (assembly GCA_030390025.1). NCBI lineage: Eukaryota > Metazoa > Chordata > Chondrichthyes > Squaliformes > Squalidae > Squalus > Squalus acanthias. The sequence continues at coordinate 198,564 of JASTWF010000221.1, forward strand.
TTTCTCTCTTGAAAAGAGAAGACTGAGAGGGGATGTGATAGAGGTATTTAAAATTGTGAAAGGTTTGCACAAATTGGATCTAACTGTTTCTGCCGCACACAAGGGGCCATATTTACAAATTAAGGACAGCAAAACAAAATGGGAAATGCAGAAGGAATTATTTTACTAAAAGGGTATTAAGTATGTTTAGCAGATTACCAGCACGAGTGCTGGAATAAGAAACCTTAATGGGCTTCAAGACAATTAGACAGGTTCTTTCTTCTTTCTTACCCTGTAAAAATGTAATAAACAACGCAATAAAATAATAACTATAAAGACCCATTATTTTTAATTCTGCACAAGTTACTATCCATCAACACTGTAATCACTTGGATTTTTTTTTAACTCCAGATGCCACCACTTTCTTTGTAAAACTTATCTTCTCGTTATTTTGGGTATTGGTTTCTGCAGAGTGTTTATTTACCTTGAAAACCAGGAATTCTGTAGAGTGTGCCATCATACCCTATTTCTATTTTGGAATTAATTCTAATGGGAATACTGGCACCAGATACAGCAGTGCCAGATTTTTCCCTTATTTATACAGTGAAATGCATGTGACCATATTGGTACAAATGCGTATCAGCAATTGTTCAAAAACTGGAAATGTGACTTTAAAACAACAGTGCATATTACAATCTTACTCGCACACATTTACTACAAAGTCATATTTGTAACTTTATCATTCGGTCCATTCCCAATGTCGGGAGGTTAGAGTGTAATTAGGCAGAGTATGTTATTAATGAGGCCAGTATAATGTCACCAGTATATTATGAAGAGAACAATGGGGTTTATCATGCAGTGCAGATTTTATGCGAATATCCTGTCATTTAATGACTTGATACACCTGCCTTCCACATGTTGGCTTCTTCTTCCTCCTCTGTCAAGGCTGCACAACAACCTTCCTGGTCCTTTGGCTGAAGGGTTTCCCCTCTCTGCAGAGCAGAATTATGCAAAACACAGCAAATGCGAATCGTTGCCCCACAAAACCAACCACACAGACTGCAGTGGTTCAAGAAGGCGGCTCACCACCACCTTCTCAAGGGCAATTAGGGATGGGCAATAAATGCTGGCCTTGCCAGCGACACCCTCATCCCGTGAACGAAAAAGAAACCGAAATGGAATCTTCTTAACAGGCCAATTGTACATTCCAGCAGAATTTGGGTGGAGCCTCTTCCATTTCCTTTCAGCTTCTCTTCTGTATTTCCTCACTGGTGTTAATAGTCAATGGGAATCGGGGGGAAAACTCTCCACTGGCTGGAGTCATACCTAGCACAAAGGAAGATGGTTGTGGTGGTTGAAGGTCAATCATCACAGTCCCAGGACATCGCTGCAGGAGTTCCTCAGGGCAGTGTCCTAGGCCCAACCATTTTCAGCTGCTTCATCAATGACCTTCCCCCCAACATAAGGTCAGAAATGGGGATGTTCGCTGATGACTGCACCGTGTTCAACGCCATTCACAACTCCTCAGATAATGAAGCAATCCATGCCCGCATGCAACAAGACCTGGACGACATTCAGGCTTGGGCTGATAAGTGGTTTCCTATAGGCGAGCAGGACTATAGGAGGTCAGAAAACATGGAATTCATTGTGGGATCAATTTAAACAGATTTTCTCAAAATGAATGGATGTGATGAGGTCTGTGCATGCTCCCAGCACAGCCTCCAAAAAAAACCAACAAATTTCTCAGTTGGGGAATTTGGAGCTCAATGATGCCTGAGCTTGGGGCTGCCTGCATAATTGCACTATGCATACACTCAGTGCACCGATGGAGATTCGGCCCTTTAGACTTAATATTGTGCCTATCGCATCTGTTTCTAATATAGCACTTTGTCACAATAAACAGGAAACGCTGGCAGGAAAGTGAAGATACAGCTCTCTGAACTGCAGTTGAGATAAAATGATGGGCCTGGCAGAGTTCCAGAACCAGCTCCATCAATTTTCATTATTGTATTTAAAGAAGTGGGGCTTTTTTTTTATATAATCGGTAAATTAAAAGTTTAATTTTATATGTTAAAGGTAGAATCGCCAAATCAGCAATTCTTGCCAAGGTCAGATTGCTCCTTTCAAGCTGCCCAGTTTACTCCAGGTAATGCATGATTTATTAATACAGGGTGTCAAACTTGCAAGACGCTTAAAGGAGTATTTTGTAGGGTTTTGTTTGAATAAATTTAGTGACTAATAAAGGACTTTTGGGTAAATGCCATGACCTTGACTGTGTCACAAATATTCTTTGAGGATGCACTTTGAGTCTGGTAAACGTCTTCATACAAGCCAAGGAACCAAAATAAGAAGAAAATATTGCTGTCTCAGGAGATCCAACAAAAAAAGCTAATCCCTGACCTTCAATTTTACTTTGATATAATATTTAAATTGGCTATAAATTTCATACCATTTCCTACAGCTGGCAGTGCCTCTGCTTATCCTGTGAAATGTTAATCACCCAATTCACTAAAGAATGGTACATTTATCAGCAGAATTCTAAATACTTCACATTTGATTGACTGCCCAGATCTGAACATTGTTTTTTTTTAAACTGAGCTGATATTTTAATACACAAAGATATATGGAGCTCTAGTTTCTTCATTTATAGTGCACAAATATTTATTTGTGGGCCAGGTGTTGTGCAAATCTATGCAAAATTCGATATCTTCAAGTATGTGTATTAGGTGATGCCAACAAAGATGAAGCTACTTTAGTAATGATCCTCAAAGAAACAATTTAAACAACTCAGCAGCTCTGCGCATTCTTTATTCGTAGCTTATAGTCCCCAGTTCCGAGTATCTTTTAAATGGTATGGACCAGTGACTTTTAACAGCTGCTTAGCAGCTAAGGAATAGTGTAAAACTATCTGAGGATGAGATTACGCATACCAGAAATTCTTCCAATGACAGCACAAAACTCAGAAGCTATGGTGCACCGTGGCTCAAAATGGTTGTCCACCGGATGTGAAGGTTACAAGTTTCCAGTGCCTTGTCCAGTGTTGGAAATGGATTGAGAAAGGTCCAGCAAATTGAGTGTTAAGGTCATGAACTAGTAAACTAATTTCGAGGGTGATGTAGCAGTTTCCACACATTGTCCTCCAATCTGTTGTGTATAATTCCAGCTCAGAGCTGTTACGAAGGAGATGAAGTCTTCACCAACAACAATAACAGCTTATCCTCCCAAAGCTGCCACGATCCTTTTAACTGAGGAGCAATATGAATAGGAATTTGGGGAAAATTCTGGTTACGGTAGCATTGTGGTTATGTTACTGGACTAGTAATCCAGAGGACTGGACTAATGATCCGGGGACGTGAGTTCAAATATAAGAAACTAGTAATAAAATATAAAAGGTACAGTGGATAACTTTAAACAAAGGGCTCAAAAGGTGGTGAGTTACTTCTTGTTTTACCTCAAAGTAATAAAAGAACTAGGGTTATTGATGTCAATGGGTAGTTACTAACATAATGTGTACAGCAGGAAATTGTCTTTGAAGGTAAAAAAGGGTAGAAATGGAAAGCTGTTACTGGCATGAAAAGATTTTTTTTAAATTGACTGGAATTTATTTTAAACAAATTTAGGGGGAGGGGTATTTTGGTAAGCAATGCTGAGCAAACGGTTATTAAGAACATAGGAACAGGAGTAGGCCATTCAACCCCTCAAGCCTGTACGCCATTCAATGAGATCATGGCTGATCTGTATCTTAGCTCCATCCGCCTGCCTTGGCTCCATATCCTTTTTATACCCTTGTCTAGCAAAAATCCATCGTTCTCAGATTTAAAATTATTAATTGAGCGAGCATCTACTGCTTTTTGTGGGAGAGAGTTCCACACTTCAACTCCCTTTGCATGAAGAAGTGTTTCCTAACTTCTCTCCTCAATGGCCTGGCTCTGATTTTAAGGTTGTGTCTCCTTATTACTACCTGAGCCACGAGCAAATTTGGCTAGGGTAAATAAAATCAGGGAGTTGAATGCGTGGCTCAAAGACTGGTGTGGGAAAAATGGGTTTTGCTTCTTGGGACACTGGCACCAGTACTGGGGCAGGAGAGAGCTGTTCCGTTGGGACGGACTTCACTTGGCCAGTGCTGGGACTAGTGTCCTGGCGAATCGAATAACTAGGGCTGTAGAGAGGGCTTTAAACTAATTAGTCGGGGGGAGGTTTCAAGAGAGCAAAAAATAAAAATGACAACAGAGAGGGTCATAGACATAGGTAGCAGTAGGGGAATCACAAATCAGAGCGTGGCAGGAAGGGACAGAGTGTGTGGAGTAAAAGGTAAAGTGGTAAAAAGTGAAAAAGCAGGAACTAAGTGCAACAAAGCATATTTGAAAGTTCTCTATCTGAATGCACGTAGCATTCGTAACAAAATAGACGAGATAATGGCACAAATAACTACATATGGTTATGATATTGTGGCCATTACAGAAACATGGCTGCAGGGTGACAATGCCTGGGAATTAAACATACCAGGTTATTTAACGATCAGGAAGGACAGGCAGGAAGGAAGGGGAGGTGGGGTGGCTATGTTAATAAAGGAAGGAATTACTGTAATACAGAGTAATGATATTGGGTCAAAAAATCATGATAATGAAACAGTTTGGGTGGAGATAAGGAATAATAAGGGGAAAAAAAACACTAGTGGGCGTAGTCTATAGGCCTCCGAACAGTTGCAACTCTGTTGGACGGAGTATCAATCAGGAAATAGTTGAGGCATGTAATAAGGGAACATCTATAATTATGGGGGATTTTAACTATCATATTAATTGAAACAAATCAAATGGGGCAGGGCTGCCTTGAGGATGAGTTCATTGAGTGTATTAGGGATGGGTTTCTTGAGCAGTATGTAACTGAACCGACCAGGGGGCAAGCAACCTTAGATCTGGTCCTGTGTAACGAGACAGGATTAATTAAAAATGTCCTAGTAAAGGATCCCCTTGGAATGAGTGACCATAACATGGTTGAATTCCATATTCAATTAGAGGGTGAGAAGGTTGGATCTCAAACAAGCGTGCTAAGCTTGAATAAAGGAGACTATGAAGGTATGCGAGCGGAATTGAGTAGAGTGGATTGGGAAAATAGATTAAAGGGTAAGACGACACATGATCAGTGGTGTACATTCAAGGAGTTATTTTACAACTTCCAAAAAATATATATTCCACTGAAAAGAAAAGGGTGTAAAAGAAAGGACAGTCATCCGTGGCTAAGTAAAGAAATTAAGGATAGTATTCGACTAAAAACAAGGGCATATAAGGTAGCGAAATCTAGTGGGAGGACAGAGGATTGGGAAAACTTTAAAAGGCAGCAAAAAATAACAAAAAGATTGATTAAGAAAGGGAAGATAGATTATGAAAGTAAATTAGCAAAAAATATAAAAACAGATAGTAAGAGTTTTTATAGTTATATAAAAAGAAAAAGGGTGGCTAAAGTAAATGTTGGTCCCTTAGAGGATGAGACCGGGAAATTAATGGTGGGAAATATGGAGATGGCAAAAAAACTGAATGAATATTTTGTATCAGTCTTTACAGTAGAGGACACTAAGAATATCCCAACACTGGACAAACAGGGGGCTATAGGGGGAGAGAGCTAAACACAATCAAAATCACTAAGGAAGTGGTACTCTGTAAAATAATGGGACTCAAGACGGATAAATCACCTGGACCTGATGGCTTACATCCTAGATTCTTGAAGGAAGTGGCGGTAGGGATTGTAGATGCATTGGTAATAATTTTTCAAAACTCCCTGGATTCCGCTAAGGTCCCGGCAGACTGGAAAACTGCTAATGTAACACCCTTATTTAAAAAGGGCAGTAGACAGAAGGCTGGTAACTATAGACCGGTTAGCCTAACATCTGTGGTAGGTAAAATTTTGGAGTCCATTATTAAGGAAACAGTAACAGGACATTTGGATAATCATAATTTAATAGGACAAAGTCAGCATGGTTTTACGAAGGGGAAGTCATGTTTGACAAATTTGCTGGAGTTCTTTGAGGAAGTAACATATAGAGTGGATAAAGGAGAACCAGTGGACGTAGTGTATTTAGACTTCCAAAAGGCATTTGACAAGGTGCCACACAAAAGATTATTGCTTAAGGTAAAAAATCACGGGATTGGGGGTAATATTCTGGCATGGATAGAGGATTGGCTATCTAACAGAAAGCAAAGAGTTGGGATAAATGGTTCATTCTCAGACTGGCAATCAGTAACTAGTGGTGTTCCACAGGGGTCAGTGCTGGGTCCCCAACTCTTTACAATCTATATTAACGATTTGGAGGAAGGGACCAAGTGTAACATATCAAAATTTGCAGATGATACTAAGATGGGAGGGAAAGTAGTGAGTGAGAGGACATAAAAACCTGCAAGGGGACATAGACAGGCTAAGTAAGTGGGCAGAGATTTGGCAGATGGAATACAACACTGGAAAGTGTGAGGTGATGCACTTTGGCAGGAAAAATCCTAGAGCAATTTATTATCTTAATGGCAAGAAACTGGAGAGTACTGAAGTGCAAAGGGATCTGGTGGTCCTGGTGCACGAAACTCAAAAGGTTAGTATGCAGGTGCAGCAAGTGATTTAGAAGGCAAATGGAATGTTGGCTTTCATTGCTAGGGGGATAGAATATAAAAATAGGGAGGTATTGCTTCAGTTGTACAAGGTATTGGTGAGACCGCACCTGGAATACTGCATACAGTTTTGGTGTCCTTACTTAAGGAAAGACATCCTTGCTCTCGAGGCAGTGCAAAAAAGGTTCACTCGGTTAATCCCGGGGATGAGGGGGTGGTCATATGAGGAGAGGTTGGGTAGATTGGGACTCTACTCATTGGAGTTCAGAAGAATGAGAGGCGATCTTATTGAAACATATAAGATTGTGAAGGGGTTGGATCGGGTGGATGCGGGGAGGATGTTCCCGATGATGGGTGAGACTAGAACTAGGGGACATAGTCTTAGAATAAGGGGCTGCTCTTTCAAAACTGAGATGAGGAGGAACTACTTCACTCAGAGGGTGGTAGGTCCATGGAATATGCTGCCACAAAAAGCTGTAGAAGCTACATCATTAAATAAATTTAAAACAGAAATAGTCAGTTCCCTAGAAGTAAAGGGCATTAAGGGTTACGGGGAGCGGGCAGGAATTTGGACATGAGTCTAGGTTCGGATCGATCATGGCCCTGTGGGTAGTGGAGCGGGCCCAGGGACCGTGTAGCCTGATTCTGCTCCTATTTCGTGTGTGCAATTCTGTTAGATGCAGGAGATGGTTCTGTGATAGTAGATAGTAGATTGGCGGTTAGGATCAGATCAGCCATGATCTTATTGAATGGCAGAGCAGGCTCGAGGGGCCGATTGGCCTACTCCTGCTCCTATTTCTTATGTTCTTATGTTCTTATGTTCTTATCTGAGACTCCCTCAGCAGTGGAAAAAGTCTCTATCTGCCCTCAGAATAATTTTCAAATTCCTAAAATCCTCAAATCAAATCATCCCTTAGCCTTCTATATTACTGACCAGCAGGTAGGAAGAAGCAAGTTGCTAAGGGTAAAAAAAACAAATAAAATTCAAGGTTTAAGCAGGATAAGAAGGTAGTGATGGATAAATGGAAGGCTTTGGTATTAATGCAAGCAGCATTAGAAATAACCTTTTAGAATCGGATATATGTAGTCCGTTAACAAACACTTGCCTGATTGAGCGCAGCTCCAACAACACTCAAGAAGCTCGACAACATCCAAGACAAAGCAGCCCGCTTGATTGGCACCCCATCCACCACCTCAAACATTCACTCCCCCCACCACCGGCGTACCGTGGCTGCAGTGTGTACCATCTACAAGATGCACTGCAGCAACTCGCCAAGGCTTCTTCGACAGCACCTCCCAAACCCGCGACCTCTTCCACCTAGAAGGACAAGGGCAGCAGGCGCATGGGAACACCGCCACCTCCAAATTCCCCTCCAAGTCACACACCATCCTGACTTAGAAATATATCGCCGATCCTTCATCGTCGCTGATTCATAATCCTGGAACTCTGTCCCTAACAGCACTGTGGGAGTACCTTCACCACACGGACTACAGCGGTTCAAGAAGGCGGCTCACCACCACCTTCTCAAGGTCAACTAGGGATGGGCAATAAATGCTGGCCTTGCCAGTGACGCCCACATCCCATGAACGAATAAAAAAAAAATGAACAGATAAACTGATTGCTACCTACTATACCCATAAGTTACAAGTGTAGATTAGGATGAAATTCTCTGGCCTGAGAAAGAATACGAAGATAAGACTGCCCACAGTTTCACATCTCAAATTTAATCCATGCTCATAATATGCCTGCCAGAAAAATTGCCCCCAATTTGGTGCAGCAGCACCGCAGCATCAGAAACACAAGCATAATCCCTCACATCTTTCAGAACTTCTGTGTCTATAATGCTTCAACTTGAACTTTGTGGCTAGAACAGAGAAGTGTTTCTAATGACACAAAAATCTATTGCATGTTATGTCACCAAGACAAACTGGTCCCTGAAACCACTTGCAGGCTGGGTAGTCATCCATTCACACAAAATGGAATGTAGGATGGGCATTGAGGTGATTTCCAATCGCTGAAAATTTATTTTCTATCTGTTCGTAAAGGAGAAGGCTGCACACAACTAGAGAGAGAAAGTGGACTGGTGGTGATGTTAACCTCCAAATTTTGAACCTTCATGGGGGGGACAACTCTTTAAATGTGAGTGTCCAGGTAAGAGAGAGTATGGATCAAGTAAAGTTCAGTGGCGGAGTGAAAACTTAAATTAGCAACTTTATATTGACTTAACCTTTAAACTCACACAAGCTTGTCTATGCAGCAACAGTATAGTACAGTATTCAAAGTATTGGCATTGGGACAGAACTATTTCAAACAAACACCATGCTAACATATGTTATATTTCTCTGTGTAAGGGCCACCCCAGATGATTTATCTGGTGAGGCATGCAGCACAAGCGAGAAGCAGCAAGCCTAGATGGCAGAAGAGGAACAGCTACAAAGTGAACAGAGGGCCAGGCCCAGACATTCCTCTGCTGCAGCAGCCATGAACTTTCACCTCATGGGGTCTGCTGACAGCGAAGAGGTCATTAATGAACAGAAATACTTCATGCAACCTTTTGAGAATCTTCAAAGCTCCCTGCATGGTAGAAATGTTGCTTCAACATCTGTGCAGTCGTATGAGAATGATTGTGATTCTTGCAGTCCACATTGGAGGAAGGAAGTACCGACTTCATGGCTATCTACACAGGAGCCCCAGAGGACAGAAGCCAAAGCAGATCCGTTGGGGGAAATTTTAACCTAAGCTACCAGGCAGGAAACTGACTGGATCAGATCGATCGTCCATTTAACACTCTGCCTCATTTTACTTTCCATAATGCGGCATTTCCTCAGTACTACAACAGCCTAGTTTATGTGCTCAAGTCCTGGTGTGGGGCTTGAACACACTAACTTCTGACTCAGAGATAAGCGTGTTACCAATTGAGCCAAGATTGTTATTGTAAATGAATGCTATGACCAATAGCAATACAAATGTGCTGGACTCTAGAAGAGCAAATTTTAGAACAAGAAGAATGCAAAGGCGTGTAACAAAATTAGTAGTAATATTAGGAGACTTTAATTACCCTGATATAGACTGGGAAAAACATAGTGCTAAGGGTAGGGAAGGAGAGGAACTTCTGATATGTGTACAGGAGAACTTTCTCGATCAATATGTCTCCAGTCCAACGAGGAAGGAACCAGTGTTGGATCTAGTTCTGGGAAATGAAGTAGGGCAAGTGGAGTGTGTTACAGTAGGAGATCATCTAGCTAACAGTAACCACAACATAATTCAGTTTAAAGTAATTATGAAAAGAGACCAGAAAATATCGAAGGTAAAAATGCTCAACTGGGGAAGAGCTCATTTCAGTGATTTAACAAGGGATCTAGCGCAGGTAGACTGGAAAAGGCGATTGCAGGGTAAAGCAGTAATGGAGTCAATGGAGGGCATTCGGGGAAGAGCTAGTTCAAGTATAAACTAGGCATATTCCTTTCAAGGGAAAAAGTAGAGCATCCAAAGCCAATGTGCCCTGGACGACAAAGGAAGTAAAAGTTAAAAGACAACAGAAAAAGGAGGCTCATGACAAATGTTAGGAGCAAGATTCAGTTAATAACCAGGAAGATTGTGGAAAGTACATGAGGGAATTGAAGAAGTTAATATGGGAGGCAAAAAGAGGTTACGAGAAAAGATTAGCAGACAATATTAAATTGAAAAACAAAACATTTTAGAAACATATAGGCCGGAGTTTTCTGTACCTGGGTGGGTCGTGTGCGGGCGGTCGGCGAGGCGGGTCACGACCCCGTTCTTACTTCCATCTCGCTGCAGAAATTGACTTTGCGCTAATGGGGCCGATTAAGCCCACCCTGCGCGTTACCCGGCCCTATTAAATGGTGCGGCTCTGATGATATCATCGATGACTCCTTTTCAGCCGGGAAATTTAAAGGAGCCATGGCCACATTGCATTTGAAGGTTCATCGAGGAGTGTGCAGTCACTGCACTGGAGGCTTTGATTGTTCCAAACATTTGGAGACATGACTGCACAGAGGCAGAGGGCTGCACCCAGGTTCTCCGCTGACTCCCTCTATATGCTTGTGGCGGGAGTCAGAGCATGCAGGGAAGTCCTCTTCCCTTCCAATGGGCAGAAGAGACCTCCCCAGGGGACAAAAAGAGCCTGGCTCCAAATTGCAGAGGAGGTGAACAGCAGGGATGTGTTCAGGAGGACCTGGGTGCAGTGCCGCAAACGTTTCAATTATCTCATTAAATCAGGAAAGGTGAGTGCAAAGCCACACTCAGCTTCATCCTGTTGTGACTCTCATCACATCCCCATCACTCTGCCTTCCCTACCCTACTCCTGCACGTCCTTATTCACACCAACATACCTTGTACATCCACCCATCCCTCTCGCTCTATCTACATTATCACATCCCCATCTTACTAGCCACCCCTCACACTCATCCTCATCCTAATGTAATAATACCAACTAACAACACGCAAGGAGGCCACTTGGCATTGCCATCTCAATCCATCATAGTCTCACTTTAAAGATGTAACCCATCCATTTCTTACATTCATTCCATCATCTCACTCAACCTTCTCTTCTTTCCCTCCTTGCAGGAGAAGAGAGTGCACAATAAGAGGGAGATGGTGAGAACTGGAGGTGGGCCTCCATCATTTGCCACACTCACAACAGCAGAGGAGGCTGCGTTAGAAGTGTCGGGAGTGGCCGGGCAGCTGGAGGTGGGAGACGGAGAGAGGGGGACATCTCAGCACCCTGGTGACAGAATTACATATCATACAGCTACATGGCATACAGCAGTCACTCATATTGGGACTGATGTCATCAGCCACTGAAGGGTCATCATGTGCATAATGGTATCTGTACCCATTCTTCATATGGCATATCTAACTCATCTCTTTACTCTCCCACAGGTCCATCAAGAGCCCCACCCCCCACTGTCCAGGAGGAAGAGGAAGACGACTCCTCAGAGGAGCCTCCAGCCTCTGAGGACGCAGCGTCACCAGATATAAGCGCACCCAGCACCAGCGCAGAGACGCACACCTCGGTGGGTTCCACATGAGATAGAGTAGTGTTGTCACCTGGTCTGCCACAAGTTACAAGTGAGCAAGAGCAGATGGTGGAGACAGGGACAGCAGTGGAGACTCCTCGCCAGAGGACGCAGGATGCTCCCAGCTCTGCTTAGCTGCATGCAGACGCTGAGCCTCGGAGGCCACCCAGAAAGAGGGCGATCCTGGAGGTGCAGGAAGAAGTGCAGGGGGCTCTGACAGGTTTTGCGACCACGATGTTTGCAAATGTGCAGAGAATGGAGGAGTCCATCTCCAACATGAGTACCACCGTGTTGCAGGTGATAGCGACTGTAGGCTCTTTAATGGAAAGGATGGCCACCTGCATGGAGCAGCTAATGCACAACTCACAGGAGCACATGGTCTCTATGGAGAATAGCTGGCTATCTATGGAGCATAGATGGCAGAGGCTCCTGTCTAGGAGGGATGTCAGCGTAGACGTGGATCCTCATGGCTCCACTGATGTGCAGCAAGGTTACAGACAAAAAGTGGGGATTTGAGACTATGCACAACTGCTTTTTCAAAGAGCCAGCACAGGTACAACGGACTGAATGGCCTTCTTCTGTGCTGTAAGTTTCTATGATTCTATGAATGCTAAGTTGTATTAAAATGAAGGTGGAAAATAAACTCATTTCTACCTGGTATAAGCTTTTCCAGAAAAATACATCAGTTTCCAGTATTTTTGTGACGGTAAATTCTATTAGGCTGTGGTTCTTAGTCTATCGGTGACTACTAACCTGGTCTCAGTATAAAAAGCACTTTTTCAGACGACTGAAAAAGACAGTGGCCCGAAAATTAAACCTAATACGCGAGAGTACGCACTGTGTACTCTCGCGTATTAGATCCCGAATTGCCGGTTTCCTGCATGCACTGCGCATGCGCGGGAAACCGGCACTTCGTGAATTGAAAAGGGGGCGGTTCCTAAGTGAACCATGTGTGCGCTACAGGCTGTGCGCACGCAGTGCACTTAGTTATTTTTTCAGCTTTGAACGCGCAGGTAAGTGGTGAAGATTTTACACATAAAGAAAGCAGGCGTAGGACACCCTTTTAACAAGGTAAGTAGTTAATTAAGTGTTATTTTAAATTTTTTTCAACAGGTTTATCTTTTTTAGAGACTTTAAAGAAAGGTAAGTTTATTTTTATAACTTTTAAAAAGATTTTAAAAAATTTCAAAAATTTTATTTTTTGTTTAAAGTGGTTAATTTATTTAACTATACTTATTTTATTAATGTGATGGCTTTTTTTTAATTTAATTGAGGTTTAGCTGTTCTTTTGGGGGTGTGTAGTATTCATAGCTTTGACAGGTCTTCCTGTCAAAACTATGAATGAAAGATGGTGTGCTGCCATTGGCTCTAACTGAATCACGTGATCCCAGAGCTCGCACGAACTAATTGCGTCTCTGGGTCACGCAAGCACTGCACGGTTCCAAGAGAGAGAGCCTTTCAAACTAAAGTTCGTGTGGGCCCGAAGCAAAAAGGTAGGCGCGGAGTGCGATATCGCGGGGAATCCTTACCCCCGCGGGAACCCTCACTGTTTAATTTCTGGGCCAGTGTGTTTAGCTTTATTTACCCAACCTTTATATAGAAAGAAGAGAAAGAAAGACTTGCATTTGGGCCTGATAATCTGCATCCCAGAGTACTAAAAGAGGTAGCCATGAAAATAGTGGACGCATTGGTTGTCATCTTCCAAAATTCTATAGATTATGGAACAGTTCCTGCAGATTGGAGGGTGGCAAATGTAACCCCACTATTTAAAAAAGGAGGGAGAGAGAAAACACGGAACTACAGACCGGTTAGCCTAACATCAGTAGTAGGGAAAATGCTAAAGTCTATTGGCCCGTATTTTCCGATCGCAGGCCTCCCGCGTGCGGAGGCCAGTGATCTGGAAAAATCTACGCCCTTACCTGAGGGCTCCCGGGACGCACACACTTCCGATCCTGGGCCTCTCCAAACTCCAAGTTCGCAGGGCCCACGTATCCCAGAGGCGCAGGCAGTTCGCAGCGTCCCTGGGATCACGTGGGCCATGGGGAGCCAATCAAAGAAAGGAATCTCCCTTCATACACTTGACAGGAAGACCTGTCAAATATATGACTGGAGATCACCCCAAAAACATAGTAAAACTTTCAATAAATTAAAAAGAAAACATCACATTTTTAAAATGACTTGAAATTACAATAAATTAAATATTTTAAACAAAAATTTGAATTTTTGAAAAAAGTAATTAAAGTTTTTTACAGTGCTAAAAATAAACTTACCATTTTTAAAAAAGTATTTTTAAATGATAAATCAGTGAAATTTTTTTTTAATAACTTTTTTCAACTCTTATCCTGGTAAAAGCAGGCCTTACGCCTGCTTTTACCAGGCATAAGAATTGTAAGGATTTTCTGCGGGCGGAGGGTCTCCAAAAAGCGGAACTATCCGCCCGCAGAGACCCTTCTCCAGGGCAGCCGGAGGATCTGTCAAGAGCATTCTTGACAGATCGGAAATGCCAGTTTTCAGCGCATGCGCTGTGCATGCCTGAAACCGGCATTTCCGATGTCCCTAAGGGTGGGTACACAGCGCGTTCCCACCCGTAGGGATCGGAATATCTGGGCCATTATAAAGGATGTGATAACAGGGCACTTAGAAAATATCAATGGGATTAGACCAAGTCAACATGGATTTATGAAAGGGAAATCGTGTTTGACAAACCTACTGGAGTTTTTGAGGATGTAACTGGTAGAATAGATGAGGGAGAACCAGTGGATGTGGTGTATTTGGATTTTCAGAAGGCCTTTGATAAAGTCCCACATAAGAGGTTAGTGTGCAAAATTAAAGCACATGGGATGGGGGTAATATACTGGCATGGATTGAAAATTGGTTAACAGACAGGAAACAGAGAGTAGGAATAAATGGGTGTTTTTCGGATGACAGGCGGTGACTAGTGGGGTACCGCAGGGATCAGTGCTTGGGCCCCAGCTATTCACAATATATCAATGATTTGGATGAGGGAACCAAATGTAATATTTCCAAGTTTGCTGATGACGCAAAACTAGGTGGGATTGTGAGTTGTGAGGAGGATGCAAAGAGGCTTCAAGGCGATTTAGACAAGTTGAGTGAGTGGGCAAATACATGGCAGATGCAGTATAACGTGGATAAATGTGAAGTTATCCACTTCGGTAGGAAAAACAAAAAGGTAGAGTATTATTTAAATGGTGCTAGATTGGGAAATGCTGATGTACAAAGGGACCTGGGTGTCCTTGTATACCAGTCACTGAAAGCAAACATGCAGCAGCAAGCAGTTAGGAAGGCAAATGGTATGTTGGCCTTCATTGCAGTAGGATTTGAGTACAGGAGCAAGGATGTCTTACTACAGTTGTACAGGGCCTTGGTGAGACCACACCTGGAGTACTGTGTGCAGTTTTGGTCTCCTTACCTAAGAAAGAATATACTTGCCATAGAGGGAGTGCAGCGAAGGTTCACCAGACTGATTCCTGGGACGGCAGGACTGTCGTATGAGGAGAGATTGGGTTGACTAGGCCTGTATTCACTAGAGTTTAGAAGAATGAGAGGGGATCTGTGGAGAGGACTTTAAACTAATTAGTGGGGGGGAGGTTTCAAGAGAGCAAAAAATAAAAATGACAACAGAGAGGGTCATAGACATAGATAGCAGTAGGGGAATCACTAATCAGAGCGTGGCAGGAAGGGACAGAGTGTGTGGAGTAAAAGGTAAAGTGGTAAAAAGTGAAAAAGCTGGAACTAAGTGCCACAAAGCATATTTGAAAGTTCTCTATCTGAATGCACGTAGCATTCGTAACAAAATAGACGAGTTAATGGCACAAATAACTACATATGGTTATGATATTGTGGCCATTACAGAAACATGGCTGCAGGGTGACAATGCCTGGGAATTAAACATACCAGGTTATTTAACGATCAGGAAGGACAGGCAGGAAGGAAGGGGAGGTGGGGTGGCTATGTTAATAAAGGAAGGAATCACTGTAATACAGAGTAATGATATTGGGTCAAAAAATCATGATAATGAAACAGTTTGGGTGGAGATAAGGAATAATAAGGGGAAAAAAACACTAGTGGGCGTAGTCTATAGGCCTCCGAACAGTTGCAACTCTGTTGGACGGAGTATCAATCAGGAAATAGTTGAGGCATGTAATAAGGGAACATCTATAATTATGGGGGATTTTAACTATCATATTAATTGGACAAATCAAATGGGGCAGGACTGCCTTGAGGATGAGTTCATTGAGTGTATTAGGGATGGGTTTCTTGAGCAGTATGTAACTGAACCGACCAGGGGGCAAGCAACCTTAGATCTGGTCCTGTGTAACGAGACAGGATTAACTAAAAATGTCCTAGTAAAGGATCCCCTTGGAATGAGTGACCATAACATGGTTGAATTCCATATTCAATTAGAGGGTGAGAAGGTTGGATCTCAAACAAGCGTGCTAAGCTTGAATAAAGGAGACTATGAAGGTATGCGAGCGGAATTGAGTAGAGTGGATTGGGAAAATAGATTAAAGGGTGAGACGACACATGATCAGTGGTGTACATTCAAGGAGTTATTTTACAACTTCCAAAAAAAATATATTCCACTGAAAAGAAAAGGGTGTAAAAGAAAGGACAGTCATCCGTGGCTAAGTAAAGAAATTAAGGATAGTATTCGACTAAAAACAAGGGCATATAAGGTAGCGAAATCTAGTGGGAGGACAGAGGATTGGGAAAACTTTAAAAGGCAGCAAAAAATAACAAAAAGATTGATTAAGAAAGGGAAGATAGATTATGAAAGTAAATTGGCAAAAAATATAAAAACAGATAGTAAGAGTTTTTATAGTTATATAAAAAGAAAAAGGGTGGCTAAAGTAAATGTTGGTCCCTTAGAGGATGAGACCGGGAAATTAATGTTGGGAAATATGGAGATGGCAAAAACACTGAATGAATATTTTGTATCAGTCTTTACAGTAGAGGACACTAAGAATATCCCAACACTGGACAAACAGGGGGCTATAGGGGGAGAGGAGCTAAACACGATCAAAATCACTAAGGAAGTGGTACTCGGTAAAATAATGGGACTCAAGGCGGATAAATCACCTGGACCTGATGGCTTACATCCTAGAGTCTTGAAGGAAGTGGCGGTAGGGATTGTAGATGCATTGGTAATAATTTTTCAAAACTCCCTGGATTCCGCTGAGGTCCCGGCAGACTGGAAAACTGCTAATGTAACACCCTTATTTAAAAAGGGCAGTAGACAGAAGGCTGGTAACTATAGACCGGTTAGCCTAACATCTGTGGTAGGTAAAATTTTGGAGTCCATTATTAAGGAAACAGTAACAGGACATTTGGATAATCATAATTTAATAGGACAAAGTCAGCATGGTTTTACGAAGGGGAAGTCATGTTTGACAAATTTGCTGGAGTTCTTTGAGGAAGTAACATATAGAGTGGATAAAGGGGAACCAGTGGACGTAGTGTATTTAGACTTCCAAAAGGCATTTGACAAGGTGCCACACAAAAGTTTATTGCTTAAGGTAAAAAATCACAGGATTGGGGGTAATATTCTGGCATGGATAGAGGATTGGCTATCCAACAGAAAGCAAAGAGTTGGGATAAATGGTTCATTCTCAGACTGGCAATCAGTAACTAGTGATGTTCCACAGGGGTCAGTGCTGGGTCCCCAACTCTTTACAATCTATATTAACGATTTGGAGGAAGGGACCAAGTGTAACATATCAAAATTTGCAGATGATACAAAGATGGGAGGGAAAGTAGTGAGTGAGGAGGACATAAAAAACCTGCAAGGGGACATAGACAGGCTAAGTAAGTGGGCAGAGATTTGGCAGATGGAATACAACACTGGAAAGTGTGAGGTGATGCACTTTGGCAGGAAAAATCCTAGAGCAATTTATTATCTTAATGGCAAGAAACTGGAGAGTACTGAAGTGCAAAGGGATCTGGGGGTCCTGGTGCACGAAACTCAAAAGGTTAGTATGCAGGTGCAGCAAGTGATTAAGAAGGCAAATGGAATGTTGGCTTTCATTGCTAGGGGGATAGAATATAAAAATAGGGAGGTATTGCTTCAGTTGTACAAGGTATTGGTGAGACCGCACCTGGAATACTGCATACAGTTTTGGTGTCCTTACTTAAGGAAAGACATCCTTGCTCTCGAGGCAGTGCAAAAAAGGTTCACTCGGTTAATCCCGGGGATGAGGGGGTGGTCATATGAGGAGAGGTTGGGTAGATTGGGACTCTACTCATTGGAGTTCAGAAGAATGAGAGGCGATCTTATTGAAACATATAAGATTGTGAAGGGGTTGGATCGGGTGGATGCGGGGAGGATGTTCCCGATGACGGGTGAGACTAGAACTAGCGGACATAGTCTTAGAATAAGGGGCTGCTCTTTCAAAACTGAGATGAGGAGGAACTACTTCACTCAGAGGGTGGTAGGTCCATGGAATATGCTGCCACAAAAAGCTGTAGAAGCTACAACATTAATTAAATTTAAAACAGAAATAGACAGTTTCCTAGAAGTAAAGGGCATTAAGGGTTACGGGGAGCGGGCAGGAATTTGGACATGAGTCTAGGTTCGGATCGGTCATGGCCCTGTGGGTAGTGGAGCGGGCCCAGGGACCGTGTAGCCTGATTCTGCTCCTATTTCGTGTGTGCAATTCTGTTAGATGCAGGAGATGGTTCTGTGATAGATAGTAGATTGGCGGTTAGGATCAGATCAGCCATGATCTTATTGAATGGCGGAGCAGGCTCGAGGGGCCGATTGGCCTACTCCTGCTCCTATTTCTTATGTTCTTATGTTATCTCATTGATACGTATAAAATTCTGACAGAGCTAGACAGACTGGATGCAGGGAGAATGTTTCCCCTGGCTGGGGGGTCTAGAACGAGGGGTCACAGTCTCAGGATATTTAGGACTGAGATGAGGAGAAATTTCTTCACTCAGAGGGTGGTGAACCTATGGAATTCTCTAGCACAGAAGGATGTGGAGGCCAAGTCACTGAATATATTTAAGAAGGAGATAGATAGATTTCTAGACACAAAAAGTATGGGGAGAGAGCAGGAATATGGCATTGAGATAGAGGATCAGCCATTATCATATTGAATGGCGGAGCAGGCTCGAAGGGCTGAATGGCCTACTCCTGCTTCTATTTTTCTATGTTTATATAGCGCCTTTCACGACCACCGGACGTCTCAAAGCGCTTTAAGGTCAATTAAATACTTTTGACGTGGAGTCACTGTCGTAATGTGGGAAACGCGGCAGCCAATTTGCAAGCTCCCACAAATAGCAATGTGATAATGACCAGATAATCTGTTTTTGTTATGTTGATTGAGGATAGATAAATATTGGCCAGGACACTGGGGATAACTCCGCTGCTCTTCTTCAAGATAGTGCTATGGGATCTTTTAAGTCCACCTGAGAGAGCAGATGGGACCTCGGTTTAACATCTCATCCGAAAGATGGCACCTCCGACAGTGCAGCACTTCCTCAGCACTGCACTGGAGTGTCAGCTTAGATTCATGTGCTCAAGTCCTTGGAGTGGGGCTTGAACCCACAACTTTCTGACTCAGAGGTGAGTGTGCTACCCACTGAGCCACAGCTGACAGATACATTTTGTGATTTCCGGGTAATATAACATCTAAGGCTGTTTTACTAGAAATAGGGAGTTATCAGAGATGAGGTTATCAATTCCTAAAACAGAATTATATTTGT
Source organism: Squalus acanthias (assembly GCA_030390025.1). Taxonomy (NCBI): domain Eukaryota; kingdom Metazoa; phylum Chordata; class Chondrichthyes; order Squaliformes; family Squalidae; genus Squalus; species Squalus acanthias. The sequence continues at coordinate 217,904 of JASTWF010000221.1, forward strand.
CACATGAATGATAATTACTGGAATTTTAACAATGATAAAGTCAACAGTTTTGAACACTATAATGTATACATTTGACTAGAATATATGAGATAGGTCATCCTATATGTGCAAAAACCATCTCTAAATGACACTTCCACATGTCAGAAAGTGCAGGGTTTTTTTAAATAAGCTTGAATACCTCATCAGATCGTGGGTTGTTCTTTCACGCATCTTACCTCACACGCATGCTCCATTACTGGCAGCCTCCTTGCCTGTGCAGAGCTGTTCTTCAAAAACAGAACTATGGGAAAGTACCTAATGGAACACTAAAAAGTAACAACTTGCCAGGGATGAATTACATGCATGCATGTCCTTTGATGGTTTTGGGCTAGTGGACACACAAGTGATGAAGCACTTATAAAGTACAGTACACATGTAAAACACAAAACCACATATACATTTGTAATTCATCCTTTGCCATCTGTTATTTTCTATGCATTACTTAAGAGATAGAGGGGGTTAAATTGAATAACCTCTGAAAGCGGGCGCAGGGTTTGTGATGTGCTATTAACCCACGTCCGTTGATTGAAATGCAGGCAGGATGCCAACTTTGTGCTGCCTGCACATTACCATGATTTCTGTGTGCAGCCAGCGCTCCCCGAGCTGTTTATTGGCTGCACACATCAGCAGGGGACCCAATATCATGTGTGCTATTTAAAGCTAGCCTGCACCTCTTAAAGGGGAGGTGCATTGTGCCTGGAGGTGCTGAGATTGTGCTGTGCAACAATCAACAATGGCTGATCATAGGAGAGAGCGGGCACCAAGGTTTTCGGATGCTGCACTGGAGGCCTTGGTTGTAGAGGTGGAAAGAAGAAGAGATGTCCTGTACACTCAGGGGGGCCGGAGGCCCTCCAGACACATGCTCAGAAGGCAGTGGCAAGAGATAGCCGCAGAGGTCAATGCCAGGAGTATAGTTCCAAGAACATGGATGCAGTGCAGGAGAAAGTTTAATGACCTCACACAAGTGGTCAAGGTCAGTGAATGCATCTTCAAATGTTATATCCTACCAACTGCACCACTAACCTTAGCCACGACTCAATTCACCACACCCCTATCACTCACCTACCAAAAATCTCTCTCAATCAAGACTCATCCCTAACAATCATATGCTTCACCTCATCCTCTCACACATAGCACCATTGAACGCCTCAAACCCACATCTCACAGCTTGCACACATTGGCAGCTATTCAACCATGACAGCCACATCACCCAAACAGATTGCACGACACTCACTGACACACATCCATCTCTCTAGCAGGAGAAGTTGGCACACAGCCAGAGGCAACAGGAACTAACTGGAGGGGGAGAGATGTGCCTGCATGTTATAACCCTCATGGAGGAGATGGTGCTGGCCATTATGGGAAGGGCCATTGCTGAGACAGTGGCCACCGGCGAGGCTGAATCCAATGAAGATGAGGGTATCTGCATACGTAACCCTCCTTCTCTCATCCCACTTCTCCCTCATCCCATAATCTCTTCTGACTGAGAAACTGCTGATGGTGTAAGCATGCACGGCTTACTTTCTCCTCTCCCCTCACCAAAATCCTATTCTTGCCCCTTTTTGCTTTCAGATACCCAAGAACTGCAACCTGCCCAAGCAGTGGAGGAAGAGCAAGAAGACTGTGACGATGAAGACACACTGTCACTTGATTTCACAGTCACAGCCATCAGCTCAGATACTGACACTGCGCGTAATTTAGAGGACAGCATCGAGGCAGGATCTGCACGTGGTGAGACACCGGGCACAAGCATGCTGCAGCCAGGGCAGGGGTAAAGGATAGCGCAGGTGCCAGCTCGCTGGAGGGCCAAGTCGCACACGAGTTCTGCTGCAGAGGACTCAGATGATGACTTTGATAGGCCAGGCTAGAAAAGAAGGCTGATGGGTGTACACACCGAAATGGTTGGTGCACTGGAAAGCCTGCGTTCAATGTCAAGGAGCATGGAGGAGTCCGGCACCAACTTGGCACAGGGCTTTGCGCAGAGCTTGGAGCCCATCCTTTCCAGCATGGAACGGGTGGCTACCTCCAGCAGCACACCTGTGGAATCAACTATGATGCAGAGTCTGATGGACGATGTCTCAGCTTCCATTGCAGCACAAGCAGCTTCCACCCAACATCTGAATGCTGCACTGGAAGCTCAGACTGCTGTCTGGAAGCTCAGACTGCTGTCTGGAAGCTCAGACTGCTGCTATCATGACTCTGGATACCAGTGTTCAAAGGGCCTTCCAAGGTTTCACAGCACTCCAGCAATCCGCTCTCCAACAGAGTACAAGGATTGCTGAGGTGCAGTGGCAGTGGCTCCGTGGAGTACGAACCTGCTCTCCTCTCTCAGGATATGCTCCCACCCTTGCTGTTGCCTGTCAGCCAGCCAGCCCGGACTGCTGCAGCCCAGGCCTTCTAGGCCCAGAGCTGCTCGAGGTCGCCCTCCAATGCCATCTGCAGTTGGCTCCACTGAAAGTCAACAGCTTTCCACCAGCCATGCTGTAGGCACAGGGAAAGCACCACGCAGGAGCACTAGGACAGGCAAAGGCACACCGAAGAGGCACTAAGGTGATTAGTTTAATTTTGTATGCACTATGGCATGATTTGATTTATAAATTTGGATTGGAATGTGTATTTTGTGTTGGCTTTTATTTTTGCATTATGGAAAAGAAGAAGATGTGATGGTCAGTGACAAGAGGAAAGGCAAGGAGTGTGGGACTGCAGGTGAATGGGGAATTGGGGTTAAGGTTACTGGTATTGCTCATTAATTATTTGTTTGCGTAGAGCTCGGGCAGAAAGGGGCTGTCTAGGTTGCAGCCTCCCTTCCTCGTCCTCCTCTTCCACCTCCTCCTAGTCTACCTCCTCCTCAGCTTCTCGCCTGATAGGTGGTGGCAAGGGCTGTTCCCTCATGATGGCAAGGTTGCGCAGCATGCAACAGACCACGACAAATCTTGAGACCTGCTCAGCCGAGTACTGCAGGGCTCCTCCAGAGCTGTCCAGGCAGCAGAATCACTGCTTCAGCATGCCAATGGTCTGTTCTATAAGATTTTTTGTGGCAGCATAGCTCTCGTTGTATGCCTGCTGTGCTCTTGTGCATGGGTTGCAGACGGGAGTCATGAGCCACGTAGTCAGTGGATACATCTTGTCGCTCAGTAGCCACCCTTTGGTTTGCCATGGTGATTTAACCAACTATAGAAAGCACCCAAAACATGTAGAATTGCAGCAACAGCCAGAAGAAATAAACCAGCAACTAAACTGTAAGTAGTTCATGATCTCTTTAGATAGCGCTGGTGGGGTGGGTGGGTGGTGGGGGGGGGGGGTCCTTCATACCGTTGAACGTTGTGTTCAGCTGTGCGAGGTTACGAGAGGGTGTAGGCTGGAGTGTGGAGCTCCAAAATGGCAGCGCTGGTGTCATGACGTCATGCTCTGCCTGCTGCTGGCTGACATTAGGTGTGCACACAGGCAAACACCTTTACCAATATGGCGCCTGGCGCACTTCTCATCAGAAGTGTGCACGCGCGTTGCGAATACCATTTTCAACGCTTAAGGAGCCTCTACAGAGCCCAATTTCACCCCCAGAGAATTTTTGGATAATTAATCAAAACCACACAACCCAATAGCACTTTGGTATCAAGTAAAGCTTATGACCATTAACACAGCAAAGAACCATTAATGAAACCATACGATATTTTCCAATTTTAAAACAAATGAAGAATTCAGTAACCTTCAATAGTATGAATAATGCTAGATGACTTTCAGTGAGTACATTCAGTAATCTAATCTCATGATTCAACTGGCAAACAAACCATGCCAGAGTTCATGACATCATCTGAACCTCTATTTGGATTACTGCCTCACAGTGCACTTGCTATCATCCTGCAACTTTCCGTTAAATAACAGGGGCTATGTGCTGCACAAATTTAGTGCCTATTAAGTCTAATATATCATTCTTCTTTTAAAAAAAAGTTAACAGTCATTTTACCAGGGATAATGAATTTCAAACTGCATTCCTCTACAATTTACGTACTAAAATATGTAATTTATTAAAAATATACTGAAATTTCAATCTTTGTTGTAGAAATTAAATTAGAAAATTTGCTGCATTAAAAAACTGCAATCATGATAAATTCTGCAAACCCAGAGTCGAAAATAACAATCATTTGAGAGAGCAGTGCGTTGCTGGAGGAGCAAAGAATGGGCAGTGACGCACAAACAGCTGACACAGAGAAATTATATAAACTTCTTACTAATTATAGGATTGTGCCTACTTTGTCCATGGGATATTGCTGAGATTGTCTTGGTGGTGGTGGCAGGGGGTGGGGTGGGGAAAGTGAAAGAAAATTTACTCAAGACTGAATGAGAGAAAGTGTGTGCCAGGCAAGTGATAGATCCTGGTGTTTGGAACATTGTATACTTTCCTAATTTACCTTTCATCAATAAAGTGTTTTAGAACCTGGAGAAGCTATAAATCTTAATTTAGTACCGCTGGTGGTAGAATTGCTGACATTTTTATTTGGATTGCCACCGATAGGTGTCAGCCATTCGATAAGGTGCCACACAAGAGGTTATTAAACAAAATTAGGGCTCATGGGATTGAGGGTAATACACTAGCTGTGGATTGAGGATTGGTTAATGCACAGAAAACGGAGAGTAGGAATAAATGGGTCATTTTCGGGTTAGACAGGCTAAGTGAGTGGGCAAGAACATGGCAAATGGAATATAATGTGGAGAAATGTAAAGTTATCCACTTTGGCAGGAAAAATAGAAAAGCAGAGTATTTTTTAAATGGTGAGAGATTGTGAAATGTTGGTGTTCAGAGGGACCTGGGTGTCCTTGTACACGAATCACTGAAAGTTAACATGCAGGTACAGCAAACAATTAGGAAAGCAAATGGTATGTTGGCCTTTATTACAAGAGGATTTGAGTATAACAGTAAAGACATCTTACTGCAATTATATAGGGCCCTGGTGAGACCACACCTGGAGTATTGTGTACAGTTTTGGTCTCTATACCTAAGGAAGGATATACTTGCCATAGAGGGAGTGCAACGAAGGTTCACCAGACTGGTTCCTGGGATGGGGGAATTGTCCTATGAGGACAGATTGAGTAGACTAGGGCTATATTCTCTAGAGTTTAGAAGAATGAGAGGTGATCTCATTGAAACATACAACATTCTTACAGGGCTTGACAGGGTAGATACAGGGAGGATGTTTCCCCTGGCTGGGAAGTCTAGAACCAGGGGTCACAGTCTCAGAATAAGGGGTCAGCCATTTAGGACTGAGATGAGGAGAAATTTCTTCACTCAGAGAGTGGTGAATCTTTGGAATTCTCTACCCCAGAGGGCTGTGGAGGCTCAGTCGTTGAGTATAATCAAGACAGAGATCGATAGATTTTTGAATATTAAGGGAATCAAGGGATATGGAGATAGTTCAGGAAAGTGGAGATGAGGTAGAAAATCAGCCATGATCTTATTGAATGGCGGAGCAGGCTCGAAGGGCCGAATGGCCTACTCCTGCTCCTATTTCTTATGTTCTTATGCCATGGCCAAGTGGGTAGCACCCTCACCTCTGAGATAGAAGATTGTGAATTCAAGTCCCATTCCCGAAATTAGAGCACAAAATCAAGGCTGACACTCCAATGCAATACTGAGGAAGCGCTACACTGTCTAAGATGCTGTCTTTCAGCTGAAACGTCAAACGTCTGCCCTCTCAGGTAGAAGAGCAGGGGAGTTCTCCCTGGTGTTCTGGCTAATATTTATCCCTCAACCCAACATCACTAAAAAACAGATTATCTGGTCATTATCACATTGCTGTTTGTGGGACCTAGCTGTGCACAAAATTGGCTGCTGTGTATTCTACACTTCAAAAGTACTTAATTGGCTGTCGAGAGCTTGGGACATTCTGGGGTGGTGAAAAGTGCTATATCAATGCAAATCTTTCTTTCTTTGATAGCAAATATACTATAAAAATTAGAATAGCAGTGCTGCTACCTTACCAGGGCTACTTTCTGAGCAGGTTACAGGTACAAACAGAAATGGCTGCACAAAGAAGTGAGCAAACTCTCACATTTAATGAGGACACCTTCAAAGTCTGTTGCAGGGCAGACAGCAAAGGAAGGTAGCTCTCTTTGATGCCCGGATCAAGGTAGCTCAGCAGATCAACTCAGTCTCCCTGGCCAGAGGAAGAAAGTTTCAGGCATCAGGAAGAGTACCTAGAAAAGTGCATCCACCTTAGAACACATTGAGGTGGATAACACAGTATCCTCACTGCTATGCATCAGGTGCTAAGTGCACACTGTGGGTAACAGACTGACCCTGCACCATAAAGCAAGATCGGGTCATTTGCATATTTTGACAACACTCCCATGTGTTTAGTGCAATAGATGCTGAGTGCATGCTAAGATTGGAGAGGGGGCACAATATCCTGCACCAACAGCTCTTAAAGGAATGCTGGCTGCCCAGTGGTGCTTGTGGCTTGAGATGGTTGGGGGCAAAATGACACCATTCAACAATCAAGCAACTGGAGGTCCTCTGCAGGAGATCTTTTAGAAAACACTGGCTGTAAAGCAGCTGATTTATCTGTTCCTGGATATGTCCCAACAGATCCTTCAAAAACATTTCAGTAGATGCTCAGTAGCTCTTAGGATCATCTATGCAACTGAGCTTTATTTTGTATGTAACTTTTGCACTGGCTCAAAGTCAGAAATAATCCCAGCATATTGTGCTATTTGAAGTACATTACATCAAACCTAGGTGTTGAAGTTACCATTTTAACTACAGTGCTCAAGAACCTCCTCACATACAGCATTGGATAAGTATGGAAATCATTCAATTGAACATACGCTTTATCCACAAAATAAAAGTGATGGAAGGCCTACAATATCAAAACTGATAAACACTGTAAAATCACAGTTCCAATTCACAAATAGTGGCAAACTTAGTGCTGGCCCATCCTTCAGAAAGTTTCTCAGTACCAGTTTTGTTTAGTCAGTATGCAGAGGTATAATACAACCTTTCTTTCCCATCCCATGCCAAAACTCACCAACTGTTTCGAGTTGAGGACAATAGGTTCTTTCTCATGGACACTATCTGTACTCAGGCTATATTCTCTATGGGAAGAATATGAGTGGATTAGACACTGAAACTCGCATTTTCTTCTTTTTACAGTAAATTTCACCCCTTCTGCTTTCTTAAGTCTTCCTGGTCTCAATAGTACCCAGACCCAAGGAGACAGGTGGGTGACCTGCTCCAAAACCTCTACTAATGCTGCTCCAAAATCAGTCACTTGGATGAGAATAACAGCAGCCAGGTGTTACACTCCCTCTTCGTGGAGAAGCATTTAGCCTCCTTTCTATTTTTAAGTTTTCGCAACACTGTATACTGCATTAGTCAACTTATCAGTACAAAATGCTTCTGCGAGTAATCAAGTGTCAGCATTGGATTGCAACATTGGCAGAAATACAACATTTCAGTTAAGGCACATCCAAACATAGCCACAGTATAATTTTGTAAAAAAAAAATCAATCCCATTTAATCTGATTACTTTAAAAACTTCAAATCTCTGCCAATATTTCTGTTCATTAGAAATTAAATTCTATAGTATAGCTTTAGACCACAAGCCAAGTATGCTATATGAACAGCTTGATTTCAAACCCCAAAATCAATTCAGGTTTTACAATAATAGATTAAAAGCCAAAGAAATTAAAACAGGTATAAGCATGTGTAGCTGCAATTGCTGATGACAGCTAAAGTTAAGCAAAAGAGTAAAGTCACTATCTGCTGCATGTACCCTCAAGATAAAGCAGTCTAAATTAGCCGAAGAAATTTGTTACACAAACTCCAAACTATACAAACAAATCGTCCAATCTTCACTTACATTAATTATGATTATATTGCATATCAATTTGATAAGAATGGCTACAACACATCTTTTGTCTTCTGCTGCCTTCCCCCACTCCCCCCATAATGTCTACAATTTAAACTCCCTCTTTATTGATAGAACATCCAAACACCATTACAAAAGCAAAATACTGCGGATGCTGGAAATCTGAAATAAAAACAGAAAATGCTGGAAATACGCAACAGGTCAAACGCAGATTGGGTGACCGCTTTGCGGAACACCTCCATTCAGTCCGTAAGTGTGACCCCGAGCTTCCGGTCGCCTGTCACTTTAATTCTCCGCTCCACTCCCACTCTGACCTCCCTGTCCTCAGCCTCTTACACTGTTCCAACGAAGCTCAACGTAAGCTCGAGGAACAGTACCTCATCTTTCGATTAGGCACTTTACAGCCTTCTGGACTCAGCATCGAGTTCAACAATTTCAGCCCATAACCTCTGCCCCTATTTTTTCAGATGGCAGCTGTTGATGATTCTGCCATTCACATTTACACCTCTTCTAGACTCAACTTTTGTTTCTTTACCTGTCCCATTACCATCTCTTTTTGCTTTGTACAATCATACCTTTTATCATTTAATCACTCCTGCCTTCCACCCTATCACAGAACTTCCCTTTTGATCTTTCCTCCCCTCCCCCCTTTCCCTTCCCCTGCACTTGCTTAAAATCTTTTACATCTCTAACTTTTTCCAGTTCTGACAAAAGGTCATCGACCTGAAACGTTAACTCTCCTTCTCTCTCCACAGATGCTGGCTGACCTGCTGAGTATTTCCAGCATTTTCTGTTTTTAATCCAACCACCATTTTTGGCTGAACAGCTAAAACAAAAACCTGTAATTAGCTAAGCTTAATTAACAGGTTCTCAATTCACTACAATTGGCCCACACACAAAACATAAGGAACTGTCTAACTGCCCATGAAATGAATGCTATAAAGCACATGTACTGTTAAGTATCACTCACCATACACTTCATACTTCTATTTTGAGATATATTTTAATGTGAAGCACTTGGAAGGATGATTTTCTGGTCAATGGACATGCAGTAAACTGTCAACCAATGTTCCAAATATCAGCATGAACAAACAGACATATCACCTTTATTATTCATGAGACTCTCGGTCAATACTTATTCAAGAATCTGAACTACACTTATTAGGTTGAAATCCAACACAAATTAAGAGAGACATCTGCCAATATATGGAAAGATATTGTACCCAGGTTGCTCGTCATCTGATAAAACATTATGACACTTCTGCCAATCAAACTTCTTCCCATTTGAAAGAAGCCATGACCCTTAGCAAAAACGAATCAGTGTCTTCATTGACATGTTGTACTTTTCAATTGTCCTTACAGACTGACAGAAATTCATGTTTATATTATGTAGTTTCAAAACAGAAAATCAAGTGCAATATGAAATCTGTCGAGGACTATATGTATTCAATTGTGTTTTAGTAGTTTCGTCCTGATATTTAGTCCTGAAGGTTAAATTTTGTTAGCAAACAAAAGAAGCTATGGCACTCATGAATTCAGTTCATTATGACCTCAGAAATAAAGGGCTGGAAATTCCTCGATTGGAATTCACTAAAATGACATCACACTTTAGGCCCGTTGTTATGCTGATCTTGCTGACAGGAACTTACGCAGAGATATCCTGCGGAGCTCATTTGACTATACAGGATCATAAAAACTGGCGTAACAAATGGCGTAATTTCAGCGTAAACCACTCAGGGCCCTACAAATATATGAAGCACTATAAAACCACGGAATAGACGCCAATCTTGAGAGTGAGGCTTGGGAGTGGAAGGTAAGTGGCTCAGTCTAATTTTTTTTAAACAAATTACTTTATTCAGTGTTTCCAGTGTCGCACCAGAATTTCCATTTTTACAGAGAAATGAGCAGCCAAGAGAGCAAGTCTGGCACGAGGACTTGCAACTTCATGGAGGAAGACCTGTCAGCCCTCCTAGAAGAGATAGAGGCAAGGCGGGACTACCTTCTGAGCTCCAGGAAGAACAAACCAGCCTGTGCAATCAGCCGAGGTACCTGGAGAGGGGTGGCACTGGCACTACCACATCCGTCACTCCAAAAATGGCAGAGCAGTGCTGCAAAACAGCCAATGACCTGGCAAAGGCTAGAAAGGTAAGACACTCAACATGTTCTCCCTTCTTTCCCTGTCCACCTTGGGTAGCACCACACTCCAAACTCGCTGAAAGCTGCACTCACACCTGTAGTATACATGCCCATACAGCTCCCTAATCACTGATCAGGGAGAGCCAGCATGAATTTGCAATGGGTAAGTCATGTCTAATGAGCCTCGTTGAATTTTTTGAGGAGGTAACAAACATGGTAGATATGTGAGTGGGGTCTATGGATGTTATTTATATGGACTTCCAGAAGGCATTCAACAAGCTTCCATATAAGAGACTGTTAACTAAAATGAGAACACATGAAATTGGAGGCAACCTATAGGTTTGGATAGGAAATTGGTTAGGAGGTAGGAGAAAAGAGTAGGGATAATGAGTATGTACTCCAATTGGCAGGATATGACTAGTGGTGTCCCCAGGGATCTGTATTGGGGCCTCAGCTTTTCATTATATTTATAAATGACTTGGATGAAGGAATAGAGAACCATGTATCTAAGTCCAATGACGACATGAAATTAGGTGGCATAGTAAGTAATGTAGACGGCAGCAGAAGGTTGCAAAGGGAAACTGATAGATTAAGTGAGTGGACAAAACTGTGGCAGATGGAGCTCAATGTGGAAAAGTATGAGGTCATCCACTTTGGACCTCCGCAAGATAGATCAGAGTATTTTCTAAATGGTGAGAAGCTAGGAACTGTGGATGAGCAGAGAAATTTAGGAATCCAAGTTCAGAAATCACTAAAAGCTAGTGAACAGGTACAAAAACTAACTTAAAAGGCTAATGGAATGTTGGTCTTTATCTCAAGAGGGCTGGAATACAAAGGGGTGGAAGTAATGTTACAGCTGTACAGAGCTCTGGTTAGACCCCATCTGGAGTACTGTACTCAGTTGTGGGCACCGCACCTCAGGAAGGATATATTGGCCTTGGAGGGAGTGCAGCACAGATTCACCAGAATGATACTAGGGCTAAAAGAGTTTAATTATGAAGACAGGCTGCATAAACTACCCTTGTATTCCCTTGAGTATTGAAGACTATGGAGTGATCTAATGTTGGTGTTTAAGATGATTAAAAGATTTGATAGGGTAGATAGAGAGAAACTATTTCCTCTGGTGGCGGAGGGGGCAGAACAAGGGGGCAGAACCTTAAAATTAAAGCTAGGTCATTCAGAGGTGATGTCAGAATGCACTTTTTCACACAAAGGGTAGTGGAAATCTGGAAATCTCTCCCCCAAAAAGCTGTTGAGACTAGGTCAATTGAAAATTTCATATCTGAGATTGATAGATTTTTGTTAGGCAAGGATATTAAGGATTATGGAACCACGGCAGGTTGATAGAGTTAAGATACAGATCAGCCATGTTCTAATTGAATGGCGGAACAGGCTTGAGGAGCTGAATGGCCTACTCCTGTTTCTATGTTCCTAATCACACAGCTACTGACTTGCACAACTACCAAGCATACTACACTAATGTGGCACCCTCACACCTTCACCTGTCACACACTACCTCGACAATGACACTTCACACACAATAATAAACTGCAAGTCTAACCTCCATTCTCTGCACAGCGACAGAGAGAGTCGGAGAAACGTTGTGGGGGGGGGGGGGGTGTCATTCCATCATTAAGAGCCATCACCACTCATGAGGAGAAGGCAGTCCAGCTCCTTGGCTGCCACACCACTTTGCCAGTGGAAGAGGCCAAGGCTGGCAGCACAATGTTTCAGCGAGGTGAATATGTGAGCTCCTGTTATCTCTCCTTGCTCCAGAACACAAACTCAGCCTTCCACTCCCTTTAAATGGAGACTGCATCCCAAGACGGACACAGCTCATTCTTGCACTGAAAATTACAAGGCAATTCCTGCCTAACTGGTCAACAAAATTGGCTGTTACATATTCAGGGGGAACGCTCACCACTACCAATGCTCCATCAATCTCTTCCGTTGCCTATATAGCATATTACATTACTTATTGGTAATATGTCTCAGCTGAAATTTTGCACAAGTAAAATTTAAAATAAGCATTAAAGAACTGATGAAGTTTTTTTTATGTTATAATAAGGAGTGGTATGGGTGCAGATACATTTATAGTCAAATTTACCAAACATTAGTTAATAGTTGTGGATAGTTTAGAAAGTCAGTAGTTGGATTTTATTTTTAAATATTGATTTTGGAGTTAATTTTTTTGATGGAAATTCTTTGGTGCTGAAACATGAGGCAGTCAGCAGATCAGATCAAAAGATCAGATTAATTCTATGAATAAAAAGTCATTGCTGTGTGAGATAAGCAGTGGTCAGATATTTAACAGTGAGAAAAAGCTCAATTTTTTCCACAATAAAAAAAGTGAGATCAGAGCCTGTTCTTTGAAAACCTTCAAGCCACTGCTGGACTTCAGCACATAATGTAGGCCAATACTTCAGTGCGGTATAGAGAGAGTGCTGCATTGTTGGAGGAGCCGCCTTTCAGATGAGACATTAAACCAATGCCCCATCTGTCTGATCAGATAGACATAAAAGATTCCTATGGCACTTGTCATTGAAGAGCAATCCTCCTGGTGCCTTGGCCAAGAAAAATTCCTCCCTCAACCAGCACCACCAAAAACAGATTAGCTGGTCATTCATCTCATTTGCTCTTATGTGAGATCCTGTGCATGCAAAGTGGCTGCTGCATTTGTCCACATAATGTGGTTCAAAAGTAACAGCGAGTGCTTTGAGATGTCCTGAAGGATGCTTCTCCGACTCTCTCTTTCTTTCTTCTGCGCTGTTACAAGCTTATTTTTCATTAAAAAATGATCATAACAGTATACCATTAATACATAGTTACATCTAATTAAAATTTGTTGACCAGTTATATAAATCTACAAATCGCAAGTCTTTTTCTTAAATAATTTGTTAAAAAGTACCTTAACCAAGAAGCCTGACTTTCTTGGTAATATTTACTCCAAAAAGAAATATTCCCAATGTTGAGAAATCAGTCATTAGGCCTTGGAAGAACCTACAAAAACAAACAGATTATGGTCATTACAGTATTAGCTGATAGCATTATCTTAAGGCACTTGAATTACATACACTATTTGTACATAAGGATATCATTTAGTTTTGGAGCTGAGGCACCATTGATTCCAATCTGTCATTTTTACTATTTTCATACTATGAATGCAGAAGCCAAAACAAAACTAATAGAAATATTAGCCCCAATTTAATCAAACCAACCCAGTGCAAACGGAATGGGAAATTAAAATGGCGGTCAGGGATCAGGCTGCATTCCCGACACATTCCCACCGATGCGTTTTTACTTACCAAAGAACTCGTTTGGGAGGGTAGACCGCCCCAGGCAGGCAGGGGCCTACTTTAGATTTAAAAGTTGTGGACCGATGATGTCATCGGCATCACGACGCGATTTTAACTGCAAAAATTGGGATGGCTGCATGTCACCAAACCCGCCAGCAAAACCTGGAGAGAGGCAGCAGTGGCCAGAAGAAGACACGGTAAGTCATTTTTTTCCCAAATTTTTCTGAGGGTTCCTAGTGGGCCAGGAATGCTCCTCCGCACCCCACAAGGAATCTTTGGGCCTCCTGAAACCTGGTCTTTCATCTCCCTCCCACCACCAGCAGCTCTTTGGAGACACCCCCGACCCCTACCAGCATTAACCTTATGCCGGGAATCATTCCCTTGGGTTCCCGGTGATGTCGGCCTCCAGTCTGATTTCCCGCTCGCGCCCCCCGGTTGTGACATCATTGACAGGTTTTGCCTGGGAGACAGTGCTGCCCTATTCAAATGAGGCCCTGGAGTTAAAATGGTCCAGGCCTCACTTTGAAATCTGCAGGGGCTTCCTCCCAACCCCACCCCAAACGCACCCAGAGTTAAAATCTGGGCTTCTGATTCAGAAAATTACAGTGCATAAATGTAACAATTGTAGTATAACTAGGGAGTGAAGTTGCCAAAATGATGGTAATTCTAAATTTGATTGCAAGACCACCTCAAGGAGCTGGTTAAACGTCACTTCAGCTCTACATTGGCTGCAGAATAACTGGAATTTTTAACAATGATGACAACTACATAAGCATCGTTCATGAAATGAAACCTCCCAAGGCATTTCACAGAGAAATGGTGAACACCAAGCAGAAGTTATAGGAAAAGAGGTAGGGAGCAGGGTGATAATTAGCAAGACAAAAGGATTTAAGAATTCAACTTTTGAGTGCAGCAGAATGATGGCTGAAGGCTCTGCCACCAGTGTTGGAGTAAACCCAGGGGTGGGCGCATAGTAGACTGGAACTAGATGAGTGAAGGTGTGTGCTGGGACATACGGCTGAAGAAGATTGAGAGGTAGGTTGCTGGAAGGCCATGGAGAGTCTTGGAGACAAGAACAAGGATATTGAAATCAATATACTGGGTACTGAGAGCAAGTTGAGGTTGGTGAGAACAGGATGATTGGTGTGCGAGACTGCATGCGTGATATGATACAGGTTGTAGAGTTCTAAATAGGTATTAGTCTGTGTAGGTTATAGCTTTGGAGGCCAGTGAGAAGAGTGTAAGAGAAAGTGAGTCTTGAGGTGACAAAGAGTGGATGAGTGTTTCAACGTTGGTGGGGGTAGGAAGGGGCAAAGGCAGCAGTATTAGACGGTCTTGATGGTTGATTGGATGTGAGATTTAAAGCTCAGCTCAGATTTGAACAGGATATCAAGGTAGTGCTCCTGCAGCTTCAGTCTGAGGTGAGCATTCAGGAAGGAGATGGAATTACCACCTGAGATGCAAAGTTTCTGGTGGGAGTCAAACAGGCTTTGGTCTTGCCAAATCTGAGTGAAGGAAGCTCTGGCTTATCTCAGACTTGATATCGGGTAGGCAGTAGCACTGTTTGATGCAAGTTATGGAATCAAGTATGGTGGCAAAGGGATAGAGTTCGGTGTCATCATTTGGTTTCACTTTTTCACACAACATTGCTAAGCCATAGGATTTAGATAAGGAACAGAATTGGGCCAAGATTGGATCCTGGAGGTGACTCTGCAGGCACGGCAGGAGAAACTATTGAAGGATATGTGCTAACTGTGGTGGGACAGACAGGAATGGAACCAGCAGATAGCAATCCTGCAGTACTGGAACACACAGAGGCGAAGCACTTGTGGAGGATTGAATGGTCAACCATAAATCAAAGATCACAGAGAATTAAAAGGGATGGTGCTTGACATTCATAGTCACAAGGATGTCATTGATGACTTTGAATGAGGGGTGCGAGGGGAGGGTTGGTCCTGTGGGTGGGACAGACGTCAGACTGGATGGGCACGAATAGTGAATGGTAGGAGTGGTGGGCACAGAGATAGGTGGCGACACATTTGAGGACCTTGGAGAGGAAGGGGAGATTGGAGATAAGATGGTGGGTCAGTAGAACAGAAGGATCAAGAGCAGGCTTTTTGAGAAGTGGGTAATAACACCACCAAACATCTCTTAAATGGTCTTTTCCTGTCAATGTTTTAAATGTTTTAATGCTTTAAATTAACTGCGAGTGTTTCACAACAATCTTTTGCTTCTCAAGCATGCAGAACAGATTAATCACTAACTGTAATTGTTTATAAATAGTGTCTACTGCATACTATCAATTAGTACCACAGCTCGTCAGTAATTGTAATTCGCCTAAATGAAGATAATTACAAGTTAAAATGGCAGAAAATTATAGAAGGCCAATAAGGAACCTATCAATGATAGCTGCTAATAAAGTTTTCCTTCCTTTTAACCAAAATACACAACAAAAATGAAATATTACATAGTATTAGAGTATTTACCGCACAGAAACAGGCCATTCATTCCAGCAGGTCCATGCCAGTGATTATGCTATGCACAAGCCTCCTCCCACCCCTCTTCACTAACCCCAATATATCCGTCTATTCCTTTCCCCCTCATTCTTTGAAGACCCTGGGTAAATTTTCAGGCCTCCTGCCCACTGGAATTGGAGCAATAGCACCCCTGAAAATGGTGCCCCCATGTGTAAGGTGCCACAGGAGACAAATGTAAATAGCTGCTGCAACAGCACTGGCAACAGGTCCATCATGTTAACTGTGACTGCAAGTAAACAGCACTCTCAACCCATCCTCACTGGCATCCAGAAATACATTTTCCACATTAAGTGGGAACGGTAGCATAGTGGTTATGTTACTGGGCTAGTAATCCAGAGGCCTGGACTAATGATCCGAGAGACATGAGTTCAAATACCGCCACGGCAGTGGGGGAATTTAAAGTTAATTCGTTAAATAAATCTGGAGTTAAAAAGCTAGTATCAGTAATGGCAACCATGAAACTATCAGATTCTCATAAAAACCCATCTGGTTCATTATTGCCCTTTAGGTGTGGCCTATATGTGACTTCAAACCCACAGCAATTGACTCTTAATTGCCCTCTGAAATGGCCGAGCAAGCCACTCGGTTGTAAAGATACAAATGAGAAGTCGCACAACACCAGGTTATAGTCCAACAGATTTATTTAAAATTACAAGCTTTCGGAGCTGTCGCCCCTTCCTCAGGTAAAGTTACAATGAGTGAATCTACAATATTACACAGAAACTGCAGAGATACAATCTTTCAGGGAAGGTGTCCTTACATCAAAGACACACCAAGAGCACAGCCAAGACAATGAGATGTGTCACAGGGGGTCCAACGTGTCAAATCCTGCTGTCTGCAGTGTTTTTTTTGTATGTTTTTTTTTGTGTTTTTTTTTTTGTGTTTTTTTTTAAACTGGAAAGACAGACAACGATGTCGAGTCACGTTCTGTAGTGTGACATGAACCCGATATCCCCATTGAGGCCGTCCTCATGGGTGCGGAACTTGGCTATCAGTTTCTGCTCGATGATTTTGCGTTGTCGTGTGTCTCGAAGGCCGCCTTGGAAAACGCTAACCCGCAGATCCGAGGCTGAATGTCCTTGACTGCTGAAGTGTTCCCCGACTGGGAGGCAACAATCCTGCCTGGCGATTGTTGCGCGGTGTCCGTTCATACGTTGTCTTAGTGTCTGCATGGTCTCGCCGATGTACCATGCTCTGGGGCATCCTTTCCTGCAACGTATCAGGTAGACAACGTTGGCCGAGTCACATGAGTATGTACCATGTACCTGGTGGGTAGTGTCCTCACGTGTGATGACGGTATCTGTGTTCATGATCTGGCATGTCTTGCAGAGGTTGCCGTGGCAGGGTTGTGTGGTGTCGTGGTCGCTGTTCTCCTGTAGCGTAAAGATACCACTACGAAAAACAGTGGCACCGGCTACAGACACGACAACGGCACACCCAGCCCAGTCAACACTACAAAGTCCTCCTCACCAACATCTGGGGACTTGCCCCAAAAGTGGGAGAGCTGTCCCACAGACTAGTCAAGCAACAGCCTGACGTAGTCATACTCACAGAATCATACCTTTCAGCCAATGTCCCAAACTCCATCACCATCCCTGGGTTTGTCCTGTCCCACTGGCAGGGCAGACCCACCAGGGCTGGTGGTACAGTTGGGAAGGAGTGGCCCTGGGAGTCCTCAACATTGACTCTGGACCCCATGAAGTCTCATGGCTTCAGGTCAAGCATGGGCAAGGAAACTTCCTGCTGATTACCACATACTGCCCTCCCTCAGCTGATGAATCAATAGTCCTCCATGTTGAACACCACTTGGAAGAAGAATTGAAAGTGGCAAGGGCACAGAATGTACTCTGGGTGGGGGACTTCAATGTCCCAAGAGTGGCTCGGTAGCACCACTACTGACTGAGCTGGCTGAGTCCTGAAGGACAGAGCTGCCAGTCTGGGCCTGCGACAGGTGGTGAGAGAACCAACATGAGGGAAAAACCTACTTGACCTCGTCCTCACCAATCTACCTGTCACAGATGCATCTGTCCATGACAGCATTGGTAGCAGTGACCACCGCACAGTCATTGTGGAGATGACGTCCCGTCCTCACACTGAGGACACCCTCCATCGTGTTGTGTGGCACTACCACCGTGCTTAGCATAGAAGATAGGAGCAGGAGTAGGCCATTCGGCCCCTCGAGCCTGCTCTGCCATTTAATGAGATCATGGCTGATCATCCAAATTCAGTACCCTGTCCCTGCTTTCTCCCTTGATGCCTTAAGAAATATATCTATATCCTTCTTGAATATATTTAATGAATTGGCCTCAACTGCCTTCTGTGGTAGAGAATTCCATAGGTTCACCACTCTCTGGGTGAAGAAATTCCTCCTCATCTCAGTCCTAAATGGCTTACACCTTATCCTTAGACTGTGACCTCTGGTTCTGGACTCCCCTTCCTGCGTCTAGTCCTGTTAGAATTTTATAAGTTTCAATGAGATCCCCTCTCATTCTTCTAAACTCTAGCAAATATAAGCCTAATCGACCCAATCTCTCTTCATACGTCATTCCTGCCATCCCAGGTATCAGTCTGGTAAATCTTCGCTGCACTCCCTCCATGGCAAGAACATCCTTCCTAGGATAAGGCGACCAAAACTGCACACAATACTCAAGGTGTGGTCTCACCAAGGCCTTGTACAACTGCAGCAAGACATCCTTGCTCCTGTACTCGAATCCTCTCGCTATGAAGGCCAACATACCATTTGCCTTCTTAACCGCCTGCTGCACCTGCATGCTTACCTTCAGCGACTGGTGCACAAGGTCTCCCAGATCTCGTTGCACTTCCCCTTTTCCCAATCTATTGCCGTTCAGATAATAATCTGTCTTCCTGTTTTTGCCACCAAAGTGGATAGCCTCGCATTTATCCACATTATACTGCATCTGCCATGCATCTGCCCAATCACCCAACCTGTCCAAATCATACTGGAGTTTCTCTGCATCCTCCTCACAGCACACACGCCCACCCAGTCACTGCCTGCCACTCGGAAAAAGACCCGTTTATTCCAACTCTTTGCTTCCTGTCTGCCAACCAGTTCTCTATCCAAATCTGTACCTTACCCCCAATCCCATGTGCTTTAACTTTGCACGCTAATCTCTTATGCGGGACATTATCGAAAGCCTTCTGAAAGTCCAAATACACCACATCCACTGGTTCTCCCTTATCTATTCTACCAGTTACATCCTCAAAAAATTCCAGTAGATTAGTCAGACATGATTTACCTTCTGTAAATCCATTTTGACTTTGTCCGATCCTGTCACTGTTTTCCAAGTGCTCTGCTATTACATCTTTTATAATGGACTCTAGCATTTTGCCCACTACCGATGTCAGGCTTACCGGTCTATAATTCCCCGTTTTTTCTCTACCACCTTTTTTAAATAGTGGGGTAACATTAGCTACCCTCCAATCCATGCTAACTGGGACAGATTCAGAACAGATCTAGCAGCTCAAAACTGGGCATCCATGAGGCACTGTGGACCATCAGCAGCAGCAGAATTGTATTCCACCACAATCTGTAACCTCATGGCCTGGCATATTCCTCACTCTACCATTACCATCAAGGCAGGGGACCAACCCTGGTTTAATAAGAAGTGTAGAAGAGCATGCCAGGAGCAGCACCAGGCGTACCTAAAAAGGCGGTGCCAACCTGGGGAATCTGCAATGCAGGCTAAAAAGCAGAAGCAGCTTGCTATAGCCAGAGCTAAGCGATCCCACAATCAACGGATCAGATCAAAGTCCTGCCACATCCAGTCACGCATGGTGGTGGACCATTAAACAATTAACAGGAGGAGGAGGACCCCATGAATATCCCCATCCTCAATGATGGTGGAGCCCAGCACATGAGTGCAAAAGACAAAGCTGGAGCTTTTGCAACCATCTTCAGCCAGAAGTGCCGAGTGGATGATCCATATCGGTCTCCTTCTGACGACCCCATCACCACTGAAGCCAGTCTTCAGCCAATTCGATTCACTCCACGTGATATGAAGAAACGGCTGAGCGCACTGAATACAGCAAAGGCTATGGGCCCCGACAACATCCCAGCTATCGTGCTGAAGACTTGTGCTCCAGAACTAGCCGCACCTCCAGCCAAGCTGTTCCAGTACAGCTTCAACACTGGCATCTATCCGACAATGTGGAAAACTGCCCAGGTATGTCCTGTCCACAAAAAGCAGGACAAATCCAATCCGGCTAATTACCGCCCCATCAGTCTACTCTCAATCATCAGCAAAGTGATGGAAGGGGTCGTCGACAGTGCTATCAAGCAGCACTTACTCACCAATAACCTGCTCACTGATGCCCAGTTTGGGTTCCACCAGTCGGCTCCAAACAAAAGAGCTGAATTTCAGAGGTGAGGTGAGAGTGACTCCCCTTGACATCAAGGCAGCATTTGACCGAGTGTGGCATCAAGGAGCCCTAGTAAAACTGAAGTCAATGGGAATCAGGGGGAAACTCTCCACTGGCTGGAGTCATACCTAGCACAAAGGAAGATGGTTGTGGTGGTTGGAGGTCAATCATCACAGCCTCAGGACATCGCTGCAGAAATGACTCAGTTTGTGTCGTAGGCCCAACCATCTTCAGCTGCTTGATCAATCTCCTTCCCCCATCTTAAGATCAGAAGTGGGGATGTTCGCTGATGACTGCACAGTGTTCAGTGCCATTCCCAACTCCTCAGATAATGAAATAGACCATGCCTGCATGCAACAAGACCTGGACAACATTCAGGCTTGGGCTGATAAGTGGCAGGTAACATTTACGCCACACAAACGCCAGGCAATGACTATCTCCAACAGCGAGAGTCTAACCACCATCCCTTGACATTCAATGGCATTACCATCGCCGAATGCCCCACCATCAATATCCTGGGGGTCATCATTGACCAGAAGCTTAACTGGACCAGCCACATAAATACTGTGGCAACAAGAGCAGGTCAGAGGCTGGGTATTCTGCGGTGAGTGTCTCACCTCCTGACTCCCCAAATCCTTTCCACCATCTACAAGGCACAAGTCAGGAGTGTGATGGAATACTCTCCACTTGCCTGGATGAGTGCAGCTCCAACAACACTCAAGAAGCTCGAGACCATCCAAGACAAAGCAACCTGCTTGATTGGCATCCCATCCACCACCTTAAACATTCACCCTCCACCACCAGCGTACCGTGGCTGCAGTGTGTACCATCTACAAGATGCACTGCAGCAACTCGCCAAGGCTTCTTCGGCAGCACCTCCCAAACACGCGACCTCTACCACCTAGAAGGACAAGGATAGCAGGCACATGGGAACACCACCACCTCCACGTTCCTCTCTAAGTGACACACCATCCTGACTTGGAAGTAGATCGCCGTTCCTTCATCGTCACTGGGTGAAATTCCTGGCACTCCCTCCCTAATAGCACTGTGGGAGTACCTTCACCACACGGACTGCAGCGGTTAAAGAAGGCAGCTCACCACCACCTTCTCAAGGGTAACTAGGGAAGGGCAATAAATGGTGGCCTTGCCAGCGATGCCCACATCCCCTGAACGAATATAAAAAAAAAATACGAGCCTTTACAAATATTCCCCAAATGCAGTGAATGCAGCCATGTAGTAACATCCTTCTGTGAGAGGGAACCCTGTAAGGGAAAAGGGGTTATTAGTTCAATTACCAAATAAAATGGAGTGAAATAACACTCGTTGGTACTACCCACTTCAACTCATCTAAGCACAGATCTTTATTGGTTAACCTGTAAGAACAGTGAAATGCTCCTCACAGATCAATACAAATCTGTACATCCAGACTTAAAGCTCTTAACTGCTTCTGTGCACTGACTCTCAATTACAATACTTCTTTATAAAAAAACATCTATAACACTTCAGTCAGTGAATCTTTGGATCGCAATTTTTATCGCAAAATATGGGCCTCGATTTTCACAGGGGATGGGGCGGGAAGGGTGCGGGGGAGCCCGGTAGCAGGCGACGAGACCGGCAAAGCCGGGGACGTGGAACCTCTGCCGATCTTAACGGTAGGGCCTCATTTAGATAAATCTATACATGGAGTCCCGCCCGACAATCCAGCAGCAGTAGGCCGAAGCTGGGGACCCCATGTGAACAGGCCCCGGCAGTCAGTGGGGGGGGTGGAAGGCTCTGGCCACCGTCAGGAGGGCGGGGGGGAGGGGGGGTGCGATGGGGGAGGAAGCCTTTGGCTACCATCAGGAGAAGGAGAAAGATCTGTCAAAGATCGCAAGAGGGGTAACCCAGCAGAAGGGAGGCCAACGGGGTCCTTGTGAGGCCCGGAGGATGAATCCTGCACCTCTTGGCCCACAAGAAAACCAAAAAAATCTTACCTCTTGGGTCTTTTTTGGCCCAGGAGCCAGCTCCTGAAAGGTTTGCCTGACAGGGGAGCCGACACTCCTCTCTCACTCAGGCCTCAGGTTGAAATTGCAGATTGGTTCCTGATGACATCATCGGACCAGATCTGCATACTTAAAGGGGGACCCCCGATTCCTTCCTGCGGTTATCCTGCTCAAAAGAGCAGGTTAATCTCGGGACATGGCAGGAAGGCAGCGGGATCAGAGGGGGTAAGTGAATCGTATTATTTTAACTACTCCCCCCCCCCCGCCCAATTTCCGCGAGGTGAGGGCAGTTAAAATCAGGGCCGATGAGTTTTATGAATGCCAGTTACCAGTAGATACCTTCTCGGGGTCATTAGCATCAGTCACTTCCTTAAGTGTCTTAGTTTTGAGATTTGGCTCAAACTGCCCTATCTCTGCTTGTACAGTAGATTACCCAGGCACGCAACAACACCATCCCCCGTGATCCGGACTAGATACTTGCATCTTTCACAATCAATCTCTCTGAAAGCAAACCAAATGAAATAAAGCAGCTTGCTGAATCATATCTAATTAGGTAAACATACAGAACAGTCACAATCAGAATCACTTAATTCCATCAATACAATTTGTCCTCACATAATGTAAAAATAATGAGCACAGTAGAGTACTTCACGCCACTGGGTCATCTCAGAATCATAGACTAGTACAGCACAGAAGAGGGCCATTCGGCCTATCGAGTCTGCGCCGGCTCTTTCTAAGAACAATCCAGTTAGTCCCACTCCCCCGCTCTTTCCCCATATCCCTGCAATTTTTTCTCCTTCAAGTATTTATCCAATTCCCTTTTGAAGGCTACTATTCAATCCATACCCACCACCCTATCAGGCAGCGTGTTCCAAATCCTAACCACTCGTTGGGTAAAAAAGATTTTCCTCATGTCACCTCTGGTTCTTTTGCCAATCAGCTTAAATCTGTGCCCTCCTGTTATCGACCCTTCAGCCATTCGAAACAGTTTCTCTTTATTTACTCTATCTAAACGCATCATGATTTTAAACACCTCTACCAAATCTCCTCTTAGGCTTCTCTGCTCCAGGGAGAACAACCCCAGCTTCTCCAGTCTAGCCACGTAACTGTAATTCTTCATCCCTCAACCATTCTAGTAAATCTCTCCTGTACCCTCTCCAAAGCCTTCACGTCCTTCCTAAAGTGTGGTGCCCAGAATTGGACACAATACTGACAGCCGAACTAGTGTTTTATTTTAGCAAAATACTGCGGATGCTGGAAATCCGAAATAACAAAAGAAAATACTGGAAAAACTCAGCAGGCCAGGCAGCATCCGTGGAGAGAGAAACAGAGTTAACGTTTCAGGTCGAAGACCTTTCGTCTGACGAAAGGTTTTCGACCTGAAACGTTAACTCTGTTTCTCTCTCCACGGATGCTGCCTGGCCTGCTGAGTTTTTCCAGCGTTTTCTGTTGTTATTAGTGTTTTATTTTGCTTGATTTAAAGCTTATTTTCAAACTCTCCTCTCCTATATTCCATCCTTCTGGCAGCCCTTGGCTGTCTGACTGCCTCTAGTTCTTGCAGATCCTGGATTTTGTGGTGCCGATGACAGTGTACGCACAGCGTATGCTGTCGTAAGTCTTCTAATAGGCCCCGCAAGTTTCGGGTTTCTGCTGCGCTGCTGGCATTGACAGATCTACCGCACCGACACAAAAATCACTTTCACTGACGCAGAGTTGGACTATTTGCCTAACTATTGCCCGTCAAATGCCCACTAAACCCTTACGCCTGTTAAAAGCAGCATAAGGGTTAATATAAATATTAAATTAAAATTAAAAAATCATGCACAAACACTTAAGGTTGGATGTTGCGGGGGGGGAGGGCGCAGGCGCGATCGGTGGTGGGTCGGGTGGGAAAGTGTTTTTTTTCCTCAGCGGATCAGGACCCCGCTGTGAACCTGCTGCCACACACCTTTCCCCAATGTCGGGTCTGTCAGCGCTGAGCAGACCCGATAGGCAGCGGCGGGGGACCCAATTCAAGTAATTAGTGGCTTGTTTACAGCCACTTAAGAATGAATTTCAGCTCATCTTCTGCATTTGACTGCTCACCCACGGGGCCCACGCTGGTCATGGACCACATCTGTCAATCTGAGGTGGGAGTTCAATAGCCATTGAATCAGCTGATGAGTTGGCAGCTTCAAATGTACAGTAAAATCTCCCATCTTACAGAGATAACTTCCCTCAGCCCCAAACTCTTCCTCACTGCATTTCCACAACAGATTCACCGTGCTGCAAGTCTTTACACAAGTCTCCATCCAGTCTGATCTCATTACCTCTCTCACCATTGACAGATCGCTTCTGTCATCTCTACTTCACCTGCCATCTATTCCATCAACATGGGTGCCCTTTATACTCTCTCACCTTGGTCCTCAGAATCACACCACAATCAGCCCCAACACCAGCAGCACCAGGCACACCAGCAACACCAACAACAACACCACCAACCTTCTCTGCAATCACCTGATGCTGCACAGGACAGAGGGCATCATCTCTCGACCACATTGCTGCCCAGGAGGCCAGGGATGGCCTCACCCTGGCCAGATTTACTTCACTTGATGCTGTACACCCTGGCTACCACATGATGCACCAGGTTGGCACCACCCCATACCAACACAATAAAGCATCCCTACAATGCCCAAGTCATTCCTTTCACACTCATCACCATTGCGGGGGGTACTGTTATGTCTCACCATTCACTGCAACTCACTAAGCCACTTCCAAAGGTGCACACAAATCTGTCCAAGAATGCAAAGTGTTCAAAATAAAGGTTTCAATGTTTGACACCACATTAACAGAAACTTTACATGAACATTGCATAAAACACCCAAGTGCCTACCCTTATGTGTTGTTAGTTGGTATGATTGGACTAGGATGAGGGTAAGTGTGAGGGTTGGCTAGTGAGATGGGGAAGTGATAATGTAGATAGAGAGGGATGGGTGGAGGTGCAAGGTAAGTTGGTGTGAGTAAGGATGTGCAGGAGTAGGGTAGGGAAGGCAAAGTGATGGGGATGTGATGAGAGGCACAGCAGGAGGAGGTTGAGTGTGGCTTTGTACTAACGTTTCGTGATCTGAGATCATTGAAACATTTGTGGCACTGCACCCAGGTCCTCCTGACCACATCCCTGCTTGTGCCCTCCTCTGCAATGTGCAACCAGGCTGTGTTGATCTCCTGGCGCGGTCTCTTTCACCCATGGGAAGGGAAGAGGACCTCCCTGCGTGCTGTGACACCCTCCATAAGCATATGGAGGGAGTCATGGGAGAGTCTGGGTGCAGCCCTGCACCTCTGTGCAGCCATTGTCAGTGTTTGCAGGACCTCAATGCTGTAGAACACTGACAGCACAAATGTCAAAATAAATTTGGACACGGTCCCTTTAAGAAACCGGCTGATGACCCGTCATCAAATGTCGTCATCAGTCCCGCTTCCTCTAATTGGCCGGCAAACGCGCTGAGGGGGCTTAACAAGTCCAATCAAGGGAAATTCATTTCAGACAGTGGGATGGAGACAGCAGTGGGGTCAGGGACTTTTAATTACATTTGAAAATGGGAACATTTATTTTTATTCCAGTTGTATAAATTATTTAATTATTTGGGGATTCCGTTCATAAATGAAATTCTCATAAGTATATTAGGAATCCTCCTTTCTGATTGAAGGACCTGGCCCACGTGATCCCAGGGACGCTTCCGAAACGCCTGCGTCCCTGGGATCCTGCAGGCCCAGGACCCGAAGTCTCTGAAGCCTGGGAACCTGAAGGTAAGTGCGGATAGTTTAACGGGTCGGAGGCGTACTCCGGAGGTACGCCTCCGACCGCAAATTCTTGTTATTTTTAAAACTGTGACTTCAGTGCCAACTTTTAGTCAAACTATCACCCCTGCCCCCACTGAATCCACTAGCCTAAATTGGTAATAACACTTGCTGCGTTCAAATGAATAGAGCTGATGCGGCAGCAATGAATATGAATGATCACTGGAATGTCAAATTATCTTTCATTGACTCCAGCTCACTGGTTCATACACCCAGCATGAAAGCTAATGGCCCGGATTTTATGGGCCTATGATAGTGTCAGCACAGCGTACACCATCATAAGTGCCCCGCAAGTTCCAGACGATGCGCATGCGGGAAAACCCGGAACTCGCGATCTGTCAAGTTTCTGCTTGACTGATCGTACGCATCAGCTGGAAATTGGCATTTACTGGCGCAGAGTTGGGCTATTTGCCCAGCGAATACCCACCAAACCCTTACGCCTGGTAAAAGCAGGCATAAGGCCTTCTTTTACCAGTGTAGGGGTTTAAATAAATGTTAAAATATATTTTTTTTAATCATTTAAACATTCCCTTACATTTAAAATTAGTTTAGGTTATTTTTGTCCCATTTAAAAATGTTCAAAATTTATTTTTCAAAAAATTTAATTTTTATTTTAAATGTTTAATTAAATGGTATTTTAATTAATTTTGAACCCGCGATGATTTATTTTTATTTCAGTATTGTGAAAATGTATTGTTTAGGGGATTCCTATTATGCTGATGGGGATTCCGCGTAAATGGAATCCCCATAAACATAATGGGAATCCCCCTTTGTGATTGGTTGGGCTGGCCCACGTGATCCCAGGGACGCTTGCGAACCACATGCGCTCCTGGGATACGTTGGCTTTTACGCAGGTATACGCCTGCAGGCCCAGGAGTGCAAGAGTCTGAAGATCCAGAGCAATCAGGTAGGTACATACTTTTCTTGCGGTTCGAAGGCGTTCGCCTATAGCAAGCCTCCGACCGCAATTTCCACCCCAATGTGTATCTGCCAGTTCTACTGTCCTGTGAAATTAACCCCTCAAGAGGGAAGTTTAGCTCAATGTCACTTTTTAAATGTACATTACATTAATGGCCCTGAATTTCCGATCGGAGGCTTCCTGCGGGTGGATGCCTCCGATCAGAAAAAATTCTACAAACCTACCTACCGAGCCTTCCGCTCCTGGGCCTCTCCTCTTCGAAATGCGCAGAGGCCCATGTAGCCCAGGGGCGCAAGCGGTTCGCAAGCACCCCTGGGATCACGTGGGCCAGCTCAACCAATGGAAGAAGGGAAGCCCCCTTCATACTTTTGACAGTTCTGTACGCACGGAACTGTCAAAAGTATGAATGGGGATGACTACAAAAATGCACCAAACACACTGAGATAAGTAAAGAAAAACCATTACATATATAAAATTAATTAAAATGGCATTTAATTAAATATGTTAAACAAAAATTTAATTTTTTGAACATTTTTTTAATATGTTTTAACGGGGCTTAATATAACCTTACCTTATTGGACTGCTTTTACCAGGCGTAAGAATTCTATGGCCTTTCAGCGGGCAGAAGTTGAGCAAATAGCGCAACTCTCCACCCGCAGAGGCCTTTCTCCCGGGGATGCAGAGGATCTGTCAAGAGAATTCTTGACAGATCGCAAGTTCCGGGTTTCAGCGCATGCGTTTCGCATACCTAAATCCGGCACTTGCGCGGCCCCTATGGGCGCGTACACACCTCGTACGCACCCGCGGGGGTCGGAAATTCAGGGCCATTGAGTTTCCTCTGTAGCCACATTATCAGAAATCCCAAAATGTGGCAAGGAGAATATAGCAATTTCTATTTGAACTATTCTCTGTAACTGAACTTGAATTTAATGCTTTTTCAGTTTCACTAAACTGTCAACCTTGGGCCTTGGCCCTTCATCTAGATTTCCCAATTTAAAAAAGGTAACTCCTGAAATAACGTAACTCGTAATATTGTGAAATTATTGTTATACCAAATGCAATGTCATTGTATAAAGGGTCCAGTGTCTCATGCTTTTGTCTAGGTCACTAGCATCAGTGATATCCTGTTCTGTTTCCAGGCACAAAAGAGCATAGGCTTTGTTACCAGTAACCTACCAAGATTTTCAAGTATAATCAACTGAAAAAACAAATATGCGCATGTTTTAAAACAAGACCCAAGATGAATATAAAGAATTCAGGCGATTTGTGCAAACCATTCATTGCTTTTGAGGTACAGTATATGAGATAATCAGGATCCAATTGTGTTATAGTTTTGTAACACCCAGTAATCTATACATAAATACACACTGTACATCTGTATAACTGTAGTGCTACAGTATTTAAAAGGGCCAGAACAATTACTTCAATTTCAATCAATAAAGCAGACCAGTGAAATTCACAGAGAAAGTAAGACATGCAATTGTACTCAGAGAAAAGAAAGTGCATTCAAAACATTT
The DNA here is from genome assembly GCA_030390025.1 of Squalus acanthias. Classification (NCBI taxonomy): domain Eukaryota; kingdom Metazoa; phylum Chordata; class Chondrichthyes; order Squaliformes; family Squalidae; genus Squalus; species Squalus acanthias. Next base: position 246,412 of record JASTWF010000221.1, read on the forward strand.
GTTCCGGCTACTGAAATTTGCAATGAGAATTTATGCATCTTCACGAGAAATGCTCACCTCTAAACATAACAGTATAATGTAACTTCAGCGTACCATAACTTCGTGATAATTGTGACCTGGAATTAAATCTATTTTATCGAAATAGACAACAAGTAAGTTGAAATGTTTCTGCCCTAGTTAATCCTTAGGCCTATTTGTAACTGACTATTATACTTAATCATTGCATAAAAAAGAAAAACAAGTTAAAAAACAAAAGTAACCTTACATAATACAAATGATCCCCATTTTAGATCAGATACCCGGAATCGATTAATATAAGCCCTTATTTAAATTGTATTTCCAACAGGGTTTTTTTCGGCCAGCTTGAGGGAACCAATAATGAAAGGCAGCATTGTTCCATTCTCCATTTGGCAAATTGAACCAGCAGCTTCAGCCTTCTGCAAAGTGATCCTATGATAATTAGCCTCGACACTGATCCTCTCAGGGGGATGGTGATGAACAATGCAAGAGGTCAAAGGTCAAGCTTTCAGTAGGATCAAGTGGAAGGAGCAAGCAAAGTGTTTGTTCTGAGCATGCTCCTTGAAGCAAAAAGGAAAATTAAAAATCTTGGATGATCATATCCAGCATAAAAATTATCTTCTACGTATTAGTACAATGTATCATCTAGAGGTCTTTCGGTTGTGGGCAGAAACTTTTAGCTCGTTCTTCCAATTTATTTTAATGCAGTCCCAGATGGTAGAGTATGGATGTTATATTTTCAAATGTAACTATATTTGACTAACACTCACCACTGTAGCCCGTAGTGTCTGGGTGTGACAGAGCGACCCCTGGGGGCCTACCTTAGCAAATGAAGGAAGTGTGCAGAAACCACCAGAGGTTTACAGCTACAAAAGATTGAGATAATAATGGAGTCAAGAGCGCAAATATTCACCTACTGCAAAATCGAGTATGCAATGGCAGTGAGGCAGATAATGATGTTCAATAAATGGCCTCATTGCTAATGTGCAGCCCTACTTGGAGTAAACTGTGTGGCAGTAGTCTCTCCCAATAAAAGGTGCCCTGTGGGCTAAATAAGAAGGTTGAATCAGTCTGTCAGTGAAGGCACTAGCTTGCAAGCTACAAGAAGTTGCTTCCCATGGGGCACACCGGTTGCACTTCAAAAACATTTCCAGATAATTTGGGTTGGATAGCAGTGCTGGGCTCTTCCTGTGTCTGCACCTGGCTGCAATTGGATCAAAGGCGAAGGATCTGAAGACAGATGTCTTTGAAAGGCAACGTAAGGGGCTACTCAGCATAAACTCCATCATTTGATACCATTATCTAGCACTTTGAAAGGTTCAACTTAAAATTAAGTTTGGAGACAGGATGGAAACTCAAGTTCTCAATAAAACTATCAAGAGTTATGATGCTGCATCAGCCAACTTCCTTCACCTGTCTCAAAGATCACTCCATCACACAAAAGTCTTAGGATTTCTTTCAAAGGTCTGGCTTCATTTTTAGTCTCTGGAATACCAACTTCTAAGAAGCTCAAAAATTAGAATTAGCCTTCCACTGAAACATACTAACATCCTTGCCCTACAGGAAGCATGTGGAATGGTCAATGACCATCATCTAAGGCTCCATAGTTAAAATTACTGAAGACCCAGATGCAAACATAGCCTGGGCCATGACTCAAAACTCAGTACCCAAAACTCCTTCACACAACGTTGAATCTCTCCAGAAGTCTCTCCCTCTCTCTCTCAGAATGCGTAGTTCAAAAATGGCACCAACAATAAAAGGCAGGAAGCGGACACCTTTAAATAGCGTTCCCCCTTTCCCTTCATGACTGCAGAACGCTCCCCTCAACCTGTCGTTGCTAGCGTCAGGCGGTAAGGCAGGGGGCGCCACTCAATATCCGCTCCGGGGCGATACCGGGGCGTTGTGCACTCGAGTGACGTCATGATCTGCCGGCGCAGGAGATCGTGGCGGTAGTGTTTAGCGCCGCCGCAAAATGTCTAGATAATTTCGCGAGCGGCGCAAACTTTGCCGCGCCTGGGCGCTAGATGCTTTGCGCCCCATTAGCGCCCTCTTAAGGCGCTAACGGGAGGCGCAACCAACTGAATTTTTCCCCCTTAAACTTTACAAAGGTATAATTCATGGTGGCTGATTTAAATTCAGTTCAAGCTCAGAAATATGCAATTTTCTCCTCTCTTAAAGGCACTAACTCAAGTTGGGGTACAGTTCTATGACACCAGTAGGCCTTCATAAAAAGCCATTCCTTTTACATGAGGTTCAACAGCAATTGTTGGCAAGTCATTTGATTCAGCTGAGCCTGAATCTATCTTAACCCACCAAAATGTGCACATGCATGTATTCCAACAGGGGTCAGTGAGTAGCAACCTGGAAACGGATCCTGGGACGATTTCCCTTCAATGGAATCATTAAATATTACTCCACTTACATCGTGGATGTGCAGGCTGCAAGGCACCACTCGAGTTCAGGCCCTTACTGGAGCAGAACTTCATAATGCAACCAAATATTGGATTTTATCCACCCAATGTGTTCTGTTCACCTCCCCCAGTGGTTCCAGAACATCGCCCACCTCATATCCATCATTATTGAAATCTTCACACATATCTGTGTCACAGAGGGGATCCTTCCTTCCTCAGTGTTGCCTCTCTCGCAATTAGGCATAGGAGTCAACCAACTGTGGTTGAAACAAAATTTTCACTTGCCAATAAAGTGCATTGAGTTGCCAAACTAAACAGACTCTTTAGGGCTGGATTTTCAATGACCCGTGGAGTCGGGTTTGGAAGCGTGTGGGGGGTTAAAGTTGTAGATTCGGGGTTCCCGACCCCATCCCGACTCCATTCCGCCTCCACGCAATTTTGACAAAATCGGTCGTGGGGTTCCCGACTCCATCCTGCCTCCAAGAGGTGGGAGAGGCCATTAAAGCCCTTAACAATCCCTAAATTGGCTCTGTAATGCCATTTTGAAACGTTTTAGCTAGTTTAACCCTTTTCCGACGTGAAGTACGCGTGACGTGAAACACGCCAGTGAAACCTGGCGGGAGCACAAGTGGATAGCTGACTATCAGCTGCAGGTCCACTATTACAATGGAGATGTGATGAAGGTAGTAGTAGTATTGTGATGAAGGTAGTAGTAGTATTAGGTCTGAAAGTCGCCTCTGATGCTGCTGCATTGAATGTCTTCAGAGACTGCCTGGGAGGACTTGGTTGCAAAAAAAATTCTCTCACTCTCTCTTCTCTCTCTCTCTCTCTCTCTGAGATGCTGCTCATTTTGCATCCAGGTCCTCTCACAGCAAAGGCCAGGCAATCTCTGAGACCAGGCAGTCTCTGACCTGCATTGATGACATCATCAGAGGTGACTTTCAGACTGAAACCACTAATTGGTTCATGGGTTCCCACATGCTGGAACTCAATTGCCCAATTAAGTGAAAATTGCATCAATCTCCCACATCCAATTGCAGGCGGGTGGATAACACGAAACGCAGATGACACGACCCCAACCCGCCCCAGTATCAAAATCCAGCCCTTAAAAAATAAAAAATGTTTTCTCAGCAAACCAAAGGTGGCAAAAATTTAAAAAAACCTGCCTTGGAAATATTTTGATGCTTCCTGCATGGCTCAAAGTAACAAATATAAGCCCCAATTTTCTGAGACCTGCACTCGACTGTCCCATGAGTGCACCCACATTGGCAGGTATGTTTGCTGATGACTGCACAGTGTTCAGTGCCATTCACAACCCCATAGATAATGAACCAGTTGACGCCCACATGCAACAAGACCTGGACGATGTTCAGGCTTGGGCTGATAAGTGGCAGGTAACATTCGTGCCACAGAAGTGCCAGGTAATGACTATCTCCAACAAGCGAGAGTCTAACCACTGCCCCTTGACATTCAACAGCATTATCATCGCCGAATCCCCCACCATCAACATCCTGAGGGTCACCATTGACCAGAAACTTAACTGGACCAGCCACATAAATACTGTGGCAACAAGAGCAGGTCAGAGGCTGGGTATTCTACAGCAAGTGTCTCACCTCCTGACTCCCCAAAGCCTTTCCACCATCTACAAGGCACAAGTAAGGAGTGTGATGGAATACTCTCCACTTGCCTGGATGAGTGCAGCTCCAACAACACTCAAGAAGCTTGACACCATCCAAGACAAAGCAGTCCGCTTGATTGGCACTCCATCCACCACCTTAAACATTCACTCCCTCCACCACCGGCATACACTGGAGCAACTCGCCAAGGCTTCTTCAGCCGCCCCTCCCAAACCCGTGACCTCTTCCACCTAGAAGGACAAGGGCAGCAGACGCATGGGAACACCATCACCTCCAAGTTCCTCTCCAAGTCACACACCATCCTGACTTGGAAGTATATCGCCGATCCTTCATCGTCGCTGGGTCAAAATCCAGGATCTCCCTCCCTAACAGCACTGTGGGAGTACCTTCACCACACGGACTGCAGCGGCTCACCACCACCTTCTCAAGGGCAATTAGGGATGGGCAATAAATGCTGGCCTTGCCAGCGACGCCCAGATCCCATAAAATGAATTTTTAAAAAAAGGAGTGCTGCATTTATTGACCTTTGCAAAGTAAGCCACTCCCCTTAAGAATACAATTCCTGTGCATGATTTTCATGCACAGTCAGGCTTTTGAATGCCAGTAACAAAATCTGGCCAGCCAGCAGATCTTAAAAGGCTGCTCCAAGGAGACAATTTTTGGGTCACCAAACAAACCAATTCTTGTATAAGGATATGGTTGCAAGAAGCAACGGGAGCAGAACTGCCGCATTCACTGATAATTCCTTCAAAGTCCTGCTGCAATAAGGATGGCGCTTTTTGGAACAAGTAGCGAATAGAGAGTGTGGTGCACAATAATACCCTGCACTTCACAGGCTCACATTCTGCTCACAAAGTAATGCCTGCTAGCTGATGTGGACAGTCTTGACCGCAGAAGAGAGGTGGTCTGAGCACTGTGGTGTTTTTGGGATCCTTAAAGAATTCCTATCATCTTTACTATGTTCCACTTATAGGACCAGGCTGTGCATCACCAAGGAAAAGGACAAGTAGGGAATCAGTTATCATGAACTTGATTAAATTTTTTGAGGAGGTATCAAGGAGGGTAGATGAGGGTAGTGCGTTTGATGTAGTGTATATGGACTTTAGCAAGGCTTTTGATAAGGTTCCACATGGCAGACTGGTCACGAAGTTAACAGCCCATGGGATCCAGGGCAAAGTGTCAAGTTGGATTCAAAACTGGCTCGGAGAAAGGAAGCAGAGGGTAATGGTTGATGGGTGTTTTTGTGACTGGAAGGCTGTTTCCAGTGGGGTTCCGCAGGGCTCAGTACTAGGTCCCTTGCTTTTTGTGGTATATATCAACGATCTTGACTTGAATATGGGGGGTATGATTAAGAAGTTTGCAGATGATACTAAAATCGGCTGTGTGGTTAATACTGAGGAAGGAAGCTGTAGACTGCAGGAAGATATCAATAAATTGGTCAGGTGGGCAGAACAGTGGCAAATTGAATTCAATCCGGAGAAGTGTGAGATCATGCATTTGGGGAGGGCTAACAAGGAAAGGGAATACACATTAAATGGTAGGACACTGAGTAGTGTAAAGGAACAAAGGGACCTTGGAGTGCATGTCCACAGATCCCTGAAGGTAGCAGGCCAAGTAAATAAGGTGGTTAAGAAGGCATATGGAATTCTTGCCTTTATTAGCCGTGGCATAGAATACAAGAGCAGGGGGGTTATGCTTCAACTGTATAAAACACTAGTTAGGCCTCAGCTAGAGTACTGCTTGCAGTTCTGGTCACCACATTACAGGAAAGATGTGATTGCACTAGAGAGGGTACAGAGGAGATTTACAAGGATGTTGCCGGGAGTAGAGAATCTTAGCTATGAGGAATGACTGGATAGGTGGGTCTGTTTTCCTTGGAACAGAGGAGGCTGAGGGGAGACCTTATTGAGGTGTATAAAATTATGAGGGGCATAGATAAAATGGATAGAAAGGACCTATTTCCCTTCGCAGAGGGGTCAAAAACCAGGGGCACAGATTTAAAGTAATTGGGGGAAGGTTTAGAGGGGATTTGCGGGGTCTGGAACTCACTGCCTGAAAGGGTGGTAGAGGCAGGAACCCTAACCACATTTTAAAAGTACTTGGATGTGCACTTGGGATGCTCTAACCTGCAGGGCTACGGACCAAGAGCTGGGAAGTGGGATTAGGCTGGATAGCTCTTTGTTGGCCGGCGCGGACACGATGGGCCGAAATGGCTTCCTTCCGTGCCGTAACTTTCTATGATTCTATGATTCAATGAAGCAGTTGATGCCACATGAGGAAATGTTTGTTGGATAGTGGAAGGGGGGAAGTGAAAAAGAAAATAAGAGGGGCAAAGAGAGAGTATGAGAATGGATTGGCAGCTAGCATAAAAGGGAATTCAAAAGTCTTCTATCGGCATATAAATAATAAACGGGTAGTAAGAAGAGGGGTGGGGCCGATTAGGGACCAAAAAGTAGACCTATGCATGGAGGCAGAGGGCATGGCTGAGGTACTAAATGAGTACTTTGCATCTGTCTTCAGCAAGGAAGAACATGCTGCCAAAGTCATAGTGAAAGAGGAGGTAGTGGAGATACTGGATGAGATAAAAATTGATAAAGAGGTGATACTAGAAAGGCTGTCTCTACTTAAAGTTGATAAGTCACCAGGACTGGATGGGATGCATCCTAGGATGCCGAGGGAGGTTAAGGAGGAAATCACAGGGGTACTGGCCATAATCTTCCAGTCCTCCTTAGATATGGGATAGGTGCCAGAGGACTGGAGAATTGCAAATGTTACACCCTTGTTCAAAAAAGGGTGTAAGGATAAACCCAGCAACTACAGGCCAGTCAGTTTAACCTCGGTAGTGGGGAAGCTTTTAGAAACAATAATCAGGGACAAAGTTAACAGTTACCTGGACAAGTGTGGATTAATTAAGGAAAGCCAGCATGGATTTGTTAAAGGCAAATCGTGTTTAACTAACTTGATCAAGTTTTTTGATGAGGTAACAGAGAGGGTTGATGAGGGCAATACGATTGACGTGGTGTACATGGACTTCCAAAAGGCGTTTGATAAAGTGCCACATAATAGACTTGCCAGCAAAGTTGAAGCCCATGGAATAAAAGGGACAGTGGCAGCATGGATACAGAATTGGCTAAGTGATAGGAAACAGAGTAGTGGTGATTAGTTGTTTTTTGGACTGGAGGAAAGTATACAGTGGTGTTCCCCAAGTGTTGTTACTAGGACCACTGCTTTTCTTGATATATATTAATGACTTGGACTTGGGAGTACAGGGCACAATTTGAAAATTTGCAGATGACACAAAACTTGGAAGTATAGTGAACAGTGAGGAGGATACTGATAGACTTCAAGAAGACATAGACAGGCTGGTGAAATGGGCGGACACGTGGCAGATGAAATTTAATGCAGAAAAGTGCGAAGTGATACATTTTTGTAGGAAGAACGAGGAGAGGAAATATAAACTAAAGGGTACAATCCTAAAGGGGGAGCATGAACAGAGAGACTTGGGGGTATGAGTGCACAAATCGTTGAAGGTGGCAGGGCAGGTTGAGAAAGCAGTTAAAAAAGCATACGGGATCCTGGGCTTCATAAATAGAGGCATACAGGACAAAAGCAAGGAAGTTATGATGAACCTTTATAAAACACTGGTTCAGCCTCAACTGGAGTATTGTGTCCAATTCTTGCCACCGCACTTTAGAAAGGATGTGAAGGCCTTAGAGAGGGTGCAGAAAAGATTTACGAGAATGATTCCAGGGATGAGGGACTTCAGTTACATGGATAGACTGGAGAAGCTGGGGTTGTTCTCCTTAGAGCAGAGAAGATTGAGAGAAGATTTGATAGAGGTATTCAAAATCATGAGGGGTCTAGACAGGGTAGATAGAGAGAAACTGTTCCCATTGGCGGAATGGTTGAGAACCAGAGGACACAGGTTTAAGGTGATTGACAAAAGAACCAAAGGCGACATGAGGAAAAACTTTTTTACGCAGTGAGTAGTTAGGATCTGGAATGCACTGCCTGAAAGGGTGGTGGAGGCAGACTCAATCGTGGCTTTCAAAAGGGAATTGGATAAGTACCTGAAGGAAAGAAATTTGCAGGGCTACGGGGAAAGGGCTACAGAGAGCCGGCACAGGCTCAACGGGCTGAATGGCCTCCTTCTGTGCTGTAACCATTCTATGATTTTAGTGCATGCTGGAAGGGAGCTGGAAAACACCAGTTCAGCTCCAATGGAGGGAAGGCATGGCATGTTCTGGGGGAGACAATGAGTGTAAAGTTTTGGGGCACAATAAAGTTGGTAAGTGATAGAAAGTGTCCATTACTTGAAGTAGTTCTGATTTCCGCCCATTTGTATCCAAATTTTGTATCAGGGTCCTACAACCGGCATTAGGACCCAGATTTGAATATACAAGATGCCCAACACCTGTTGCAGGTGGGCGCCGAGGGCACTTAACAGTCATCCGCTTCCAATATGGCAACAGCCTCACTTGCTGAGCAGATTGAGTGAGAAGTTGAGACATGAAATTTGCAGGCCCAGCAACCATTCTACGACCAGCAAACGGGTGAAGTTAAGTTGAATTTATCCCCCAGAGACAGAGACCAAGACAGACAGCCTTGGCTCAGTGTAAGTGCACTCACCTCTGAAGGACATGGATAAGTGTGAGGGAGAAACTTTATTAATTTATGATTTAAATTTTCAAAAAAATCATCCATCAGTTGAATTTTGAAGCCAGCTAATGACCTCACCTATGTTTTGTTGATAATTAGAAAAGATCAGGGCTAATGACCTCACCTATGTTTTGCTGATAATTAGAAAAGATCAGGGCTAATGACCTCACCTATGTTTTGTTGATAATTAGAAAAGATCAGGGCTAATGACTACACCTCTGAGACAGAGAATCTAATTTCCAACACCTATGAGAGAGAGGGTCACCAAGACAGAGAGAAAGGCAGATTGACTGTTTCTTTCCTCATCCTAATTTTATTTATTAAAAAGTAAGTTGAATTTTGAAAACAAACAATCTTCTGAGGGAAACAAGTAGAAAGGTAGGCGAGGGAAGCAGATTGAGGGGGAGGGATACTTTGAGGTTGAGAGTGGGTGTGAGGGGGAAGAGGAAAAGAAGCTAGAAGGTAAAGGATGGCATGAGTGATAGGAGTGAGATTGAGGAGGGACCAAAAGGATTTGGGTGAGTAGGAAGATGAATGGGTTGTGTTGGTACAACAGTAAGGGACATAAATGAGAGCAGGGGAGTTGGCGGGGGAGTGCAACTGATTGGAGGAGGTTATGGGAAGGGAGTCACTGAGGGCCATATTTTCCCCAAATTTCTACCCCAAGTGCAGCCTGCAGCAGTTGGCGGCTCCTTTCCCCACCACACCATGCACCAGCTCCCACCCAAAAGAAAATGCAGCACAGTCCCTGATTCTTTCTTTCCTGCCTGCTTTTGAAAGTGAGTTAATGGGAGTAAAGAAGGAAAAGAAGTGAAACCAAAGAGAGGAGTGAAAAAAACCAGCAACATAAAGACAGCAGAGATACGTAGGGGAGAGATTATCTTCGCCAACTTACCATGTGCACAGCCATAGGAGATTGACATATACATACATTATTTTTATATATAACGGCCCAGAAATTCCGTTCACAGCCCTCCCGCGGGCGGAGGGCTACGATCTGGAAAAATCTCCGTCTGGACCTGAGGGCTCCCGGGAGGCGCAGAATTCCGTTACTGTGCCTCTCCAAACTGCCGGTGTGCAGGGCACGCGTATCCCAGGGGTGCAGGTAGTTCGCAGCATCCCTGGGATCACGTGGGCCATGGGGAGCCAATCAGAGCAGGGACTCTCCATTCATAGATTTGACAGGAAGACCAAAACATAAGTAAAACTTCAAATATTTTTTTTTTAAATCACATTTTTAAAATGACTATAAATTACATAAATTAACTATTTCAAACAAAAATTTAAATTTTTGAAAAAAATAATTAAAGTTTTTAACAGGGCTAAAAAATAAACTTACCTTTCTTTAAAGTATTTTAAAATGATAAATCAGTGGAAAAAACATTTTTTTTTTTACTTTCTTAAACTATTAGCCTGCTAAAAGCAAGCCTTGTGCCTGCTTTTCTAGGCGCAGCTGTTCCCGACTTACCTGGACTCAAGCCAGTGTGGAAAAAACCGGAAGTTTCTAACGTACGCGCTGCCTATCCGGCGCAGGCGTTTGACCTGTGAAGCCCTTTCTGCAGAGAACGGAAGTGCCGGTTTCCAGCGCATGCACAGTGCATGCGTAAAACCGGCACTTCCGTTGACCCTACGGGTGAGTACACAGTGCGTACACACCCATAGGGAATGAAATTTCTAGGCTAATGTAGTCTACAGAAACATAGAAGATAGGAGCAGGAGTAGGCCATTCGGCCCCTCGAGCCTGCTCCGCCATTCGATGAGATCATGGCTGATCATCCAAACTCAGTACCCTGTACCTGCCTTCTCCCCATATCCCTTGATACCTTTAGCTTTAAGAAATATATCTAACTCATTCTTGAATATATTTAATGACTTGGCCTCAACTACCTTCTGTGGTAGAGAATTCCACAGGTTCACCACTCTCTGGGTGAAGAAATTCTTCCTCATTTCTGTCCTAAATGGCTTACCCGTTATCCTTAGATTATGACCCCTGGTTCTGGACTCTCCGACCATCGGGAACATTCTTCCTGCATCTAGTTTGTCCAGACCTGTCAGAATTTTATATGTTTCGATGAGATCCCCTCTTATTCTTCTATACTCCAGCGAGTATAAGCCCAATCGACCCAATCTCTCCTCATATGTCATTCCTGCCATCCCAGGTATCAGCCTTGTGAATCTTCGCTGAACTCCTTCCATGGCAAGAACATCCTTCCTCAGATAAGGCGACCAAAACTGCACACAGTACTCAAGGTGTGGTCTCACCAAGGCCCTGTACAACTGCAGCAGGACATCCCTGTTCCTATACTCAAACCCTTTCGCTATGAAGGCCAACATACCATTTGCCTTCTTCACCGCCTGCTGCACCTGCATGCTTACTTTCAGCGACTGGTGCACAAGGACACCCAGGTCTCGTTGCACTTCCCCTTCTCCCAATCTATTGCCATTCAGATAATAGTCTGCCTTTCTGTTTTTGACACCAAAGTGGATAACCTCGCATTTATCCACGTTATATTGCATCTGCCACGCTTCTGCCCACTCACCCAACCTGTCCAAATCATCCTGGAGTTTCTCAGTATCCTCCTCGCAGCACACACTCCCACCCAGCTTTGTGTCATCTGCAAACTTGGAGATATTACATTTAGTTCCCTTATCTAGATCATTAATGTATATTGTGAATAGCTGGGGTCCAAGGACCGCTCCCTGCGGTACCCCACAAGTCACTGCTTGCCACTCGGAAAATGACCCATTAATTCCTACTCTCTGCTTTCTGTCCGCCAACCAGTTCTCTATCCAAGTCAATACCTCGCCCCCAATCCCATGTGCCTTAACTTTACACGCTAATCTTTTATGCGGGACCTTATCGAAAGCCTTTTGAAAGTCCAAATACACCACATCTACTGGTTTTCCCTTATCTATTTTCCCAGTTACATCCTCAAAAAATTCCAGTAGATTAGTCAAGCAAGATTTATCTTTTGTAAATCCATGTTGACTTTGTCTGATCCTGTCACTGTTTTTCAAGTGCTCAGCTATTACATCCTTTATAATGGACTCTAGCATTTTCCCCACTACCGATGTCAGGCTTACCGGTCTGTAATTCCTCACTTTCTCTCTACCACCCTTTTTTGAATAGTGGGGTAACATTAGCTACCCTCCAATCCATGGGTACAGTTCCAGATTCCATCGAATGTTGGAAGATGATCAGCAATGCATCTACTATTTCTAGGGCCACTTCATTAAGTACCCTAGGATGTAGATTATCAGGCCCTGGGGATTTATCGGCCTTCAATCCCGTCAATTTCCCTAACACCATTTCCCTGCAAATACTGATTTCTTTCAGTTCCTCCCTTTCATCAGACCATATGTTCTCCAACATCTCTGGGAGGTTATTTGTGTCCTCCTTTGTGAAGACAGAACCAAAATATGCATTTAATTGGTCTGCCATTTCTTTGTTCCCCATTATAATTTCCCCCACTTCTGACTGCAAGGGACCTACACTTGATTTCACTAATCTTTTTCTCTTCACATATCTATAAAAGCTCTTACAGTCAGTTTTTATGTTCCCAGCAAGCTTACTTTCATATTCTATTTTCCCCTTCTTAATTAATCCCTTTGTCCTCCTTTGTTGAATCCTAAACTGCTCCCAATCTTCAGGGTTACCGCTTTTTCTGGCCAATTTATATGCCCTCTCCTTGAATCTTATGCTATCCCTAATTTCCCTTGTTAGCCACGGTTGAGTCACCCTTTTTGTTTTATTCTTATGCCACACTGGGATGAACAAATTCTGTAGTTCATCCATGCAGTCTTTGAATGTTTGCCATTGCCTATCCACCGTCAACCCCTTGAGTGACATTCCCCAATCAATCCTACCCAATTCGTGCCTCATACCATCGTAGTTTCCTTTATTTAAATTCAGGACCCTAGTCTCTGATTCAACTACTTCACTCTCCATCCTAATGAAGAATTTTATCATATTATGATCACTCTGACCCAAGGGGCCTCGTACAACAAGATTGCTAATTAATCCTTTTTGATTACCTAATACCCAGTCTAAGATGGCCTGATCTCTGGTTGGTTCCTCGACATATTGTTCCAGAAAACCATCCCGTAAACATTCTAGGAATTCCTCCTCCACAGTATTTTTACTAATTTGGTTAGCCCAATCTATATGTAAATTAAAGTCACCCATGATGACTGCTGTGCCCTTACTGCATGCATCTCTAATTTCCCTTTTAATGCCATCCCCAACCTCCGTATTACTGTTTGGAGGTCTATATACCACTCCCACTAACGTTTTCTGCCCCTTGTTATTTCTCAGTTCTACCCATACAGATTCCACATCATCAGAGCTAATATCCTTCCTATACTGAATTCAAATCCAGCTCAAGATAAAAGGAGGGCTGTCACATTGTGTACTTTTACCTCTCTTCTGGATTTAAATTCAGCCCAGATTGATGGGAGAAAGTTTCCTTTCTGTGCTCCTGGAAAGGTCCCATGTTTGAGTGGTCCCTAATGCGTAGGAGACCTCAGCAACAAACTGTTCATAATTATTATAAATTAGAAGTCTCATTCCGAGGGACCATAAAGAACGGATAGTGTGGGACATGGAGAAATTTGCAATAGTACAGTAGAGGGTGTTCTTCTAAGATTGGGGTTAAGCATATTATTGAGGCAGTAAACAGAGAACTTCACTCTTCATCTGGCTGTGCTGTCTCTGAGCTGGAGAAGCTTGATGCTGACATTGACTGTAAAGTGTTCCATTCCTCAATACTGACAGCCTTCATCTCAAAGAGCACATAAAAAAATTCCAAAAGGCATATTAACCAATCCCACGATCCCAACAGGGAACTGCTCTTGAGCAGAGTGCGAGGCCAGACAATTGGCATTTCAGTGCTGCAGCCCTATCTCTGACCAATACTCATTTCAAACACAGATCCCCCTTGATAGTGAGAGATTACTGAATTTGTCCTGAAGTATGTTTCTCTAGCTTGAAAATAAATATACATTTTAAATTTCATGCTGCTGCAACAGATTCTACAATTAATCACAAACTTTGTTTTGAAAGATAACTGGGAAATGACGTAAACCTCACCTATAGCAAAGAATGGTGCACGAAGCACCCAAACTAAGAAAAAGCCAGTATAAACAGACAAACTACTGCACTCTAGGGCATGGTTTCACATAAAGACTGCCTCTAGCAACACCTTGGACAATGACGTAAAAGGTTCGAGATAAACAAAGTCAAGTTCAAGTTCGCTCGTGAGTATGAGCATAATGCCCAATCTGAAAAAACAAGTCTTCCTTGAGTGCAGTATGGTCACGTGGACTTGATATACTTGAGCACTCGGTCAACAGGTGCACTCCAGCAGACATCCAGCTGACAGTTGGCTATATTACCATGGAAACACACAGAGGAATGCTTTTGAAAGTATCTGGAACTGTGCTATTAATCATTTGAAATGAGCCTAAATCTCCATCAAACCAAATACAACAAAGAACCATAGTGGAACCATAGAGAACATTTAGTTCCTACATCAAAGTAATTTTGATTTACGATAAGGCAGCTTTATATTTGTACGTCTAGACGGAAATTATATTCAGGCTTTATTCCAGGTATACAATAAAGTACCTTCTTTCTTAAAAAGGTATAACAAAATCTTTCAGTGATAACCACCACAAAAAGGTTTCTAAATGGCACATAATTAACACTGATTATGTGTACAACATGTGCAAGTGTTGCACAGAGCAGAAAGCACATGATTTTAGAATAAGGCTCAAAGATAATTGCCCGGATTTTCAGGGCCTATGACGACGTACGCCGTCGTGAGTGCCCCGCCGGTTCCGGGTTTCCGCATGTGATGAGCATGCGCGAAAACCCGGAACTTGCGACCTGTCAAGTTTGTCCTTGACTGATCATAAATTCACTTTTGCTGGCACAGAGTTGGGCCATTTGCCCAACTATTGCCCAGCGAATACCCACCAAACCCTTATGCCTGGTAAAAGCAGGCATAAGGCCTTCTTTTACCAGCTTAAGGTTTTAAGTAAATGTTATAATAATTTTTTTTTAATGATTTAAGCATTCACTTACATTTAAAATTAATTTAGATCAATTTTGTCCCGGTTAAAAACGTTTAAATTTATTTTTCAAAAAATTTAAATTTCACTGCCTGAAAGGGTGGTGGAGGCAGATTCAATTGTGGCATTCGAAAGGAAATTGGATAAGTACCTGAAGGAAAAAAATTGCAGGGCCAGGGGGAAAGGGACTAGCTGAAGTGCTCTTGCAGAGAGCCGGCACGGGCTTGACAGGCCGAATGACCTCCTTCTGTGTTGTAACCATTCTATGATTCTAGGGGGGAAAAATTCGGTATCGACCATTTTGGGGCGCTAATATTGCCTGGGCACTATCTTTAGCGCCTGGCAACTGCGAAATTGAGTTTTAGCGCCTTAACAGGGAAGTGGAGCACTAAATCAAGCACTCCACTTCTTTCTTAGGGCGCTAACGTCGAAGAGCGGGGCGGAGACTTCAGCAGCGCTGCACACTGGGCCTGCAGAACTGCCGCGTTCAAAGGCTCCTTCCCTCCCTTAAAGGTAAGGACCATCGCTGCAGGCTCTGCAATAGAAAAATTACCTACCTGGATCACCAAGGCAGCCGCGATCCTGCGCGATCAGCCCGGCACTCAAGCAGAGTGCCGGGCTGATTCATCGCGGGCAGGAACCCGCGAAAAAAACTAGAACAGGAAAGGTAATTTTTTTTTCCACTTACTTCAGCCACCTCGCCTTTAATCATTGCCCCTGAAGTGGCCCGCCACCCGGTGCACACCTCCTGCAGCTGTCGGTGTTTTCGACCGGCACTGCTGCAGGGGGCGGAAGTCAATTTCGGGTCCGGGGTGCTACCGGGGCGATGTGCACGCCAATGATGTCATGATCACCGGGCGAAGGAGATCGGGGTGCAACGCTGTAGCGCTGCCGCAAAACTCCTGCCAAATATGGCGGGAGTCGATGTCAGCGCTGCGCCCGCTCACAAAGCCATCTGAGCCCCATTAGCGCTCCCGGGAGCGCTAACAGGAGACGCAAAAGCACCTAATTTCACCCCTATGATTCTAGGTTGCACACCAGTTGCACATTGATGGAGTAGATGTCCTTGCTGTTGATGAACACTCCTGGGTGATCTATAGGTGCCTTCATTGCCACATGTGTGCAGTCGATGGAAGCCAGCCAGAGCCGTAAACCCGAGCGCCCGATCATTCTGACTGGCATCATCGCAGGCAAAGTTGACATAATTGTCAGCCCTGGCGAACAAGCCATCAGTCACCTGTCTTATGCATTTATGGGCCGCTAACTGGAAGATCCTGCAAATGTCTCCAGCAGAGACTTGGAAGGATCCAGAGGCAATAAAGTTGAGGGCGGTGGTGACTTTGATGGCCACTGCTAAAGCATGGCCACCAGGTCCAATTGGCAGTAGGTCTTGTTCCAGCAGGCTGCAGATGTCTGCCACCACCTCACGCGACACCCTGAGCCTCCTGAGACACTGGTGTTCCGACATGTCGAGGAAGTTGATCCTCTGCCTGAGGACCCTGTGTAGCGGGTATGGCCTCCTGAGAGTTGCACCTCTATGCTGCTCCAGCAGGCTGCTGTTGCTGGTCATTTTGGTCTTCATCTGAGGTCCAATCTAAGGCAGCATTGGCGGTACCCCACCTGATCTGATAGATCAAACCTCCAAAGGGTAGAAAGTCAAGTCTCAGCAAAAGTACTGTGAACACTCTTTCCCATTAGCAGGTAAGAAAGCAGCTGTGAGTACTAAGTATGTAGCGCTATATTTCCCTGAAATTGATGGACCGCTTTACTTGCCGCTGTGGTCTCGCCTTGCTTTCACTGGCGAGTTTCAGGAAGCCCAGGAAACCTGTGGATCATATGTTAAACTTAAAAATCGGTGTGAATATCGCTTTGATTGAGCAATTAACATATGCTAATTGCCAACGCGCCTTTTCTGAGGGGGGGGTGCACATGCAGCCTAACGCGCTGGAGTGAAAGCTGGAAGTCGGCGGGTGGAAGCCGGCTTTAGTCCCAGACCCACATGTTCCTCCACGTTAAAATTCCCCTCGTAATCTAGGCTGACACTACAGTGCAGTACTGAAGGAGTGCTGCACTGTTGGAGGTACCGTCTTTCAGATGAGACGTTAAAAGGAGGCCCCGGCTGCCCTCTCAGGTGGACGTTAAAAAACCCATGGCACTATTTCGAAGAAGAGCAGGGAAATTCTCCTCGTTGTCCTGACCAATATAGTTATCCCTTAACCAACATCTGGTCATTATCATATTGCTGTTTGTGGGACCTTGCTGTGAGCAAATTGGCTGCCGTGTTTCTTACATTACAACAGTGACTACATTTCAAAAGTACTTCATTGGCTGTAAAACGCTTTGGGACATCCTGCAGTTGTGAAGGGCACTATATGATGAACCTTTATAAAACATTGGTTCGGCCTCAACTGGAGTATTGTGTCCAGTTCTGGGCACCGCACTTTAGGAAGGATGTGAAGGCCTTAGAGAGGGTGCAGAAAAGATTTACAAGAATGGTTCCAGGGATGAGGGACTTCAGTTATGTGGATAGACTGGAGAAGCTGGGGTTGTTCTCCTTAGAGCAGATAAGGTTGAGAGGAGATTGGATAGAGGTGTTCAAAATCATGAGGGGTCTAGACAGAGTAGATAGAGAGAAACTGTTCCCATTGGCAGGAGTGTCGAGAACCAGAGTATACAGATTTAAGGTGATTGGCTGAAGAACCAAAGGTGACATAAGGAAAAACTTTTTTACGCAGTGAGTGGTTAGGATCTGGAATGCACTGCCAGAAAGGGTGGTGGAGGCAGATTCAATCATGGCTTTCAAATGGGAATTGGATAATTACCTTAAGGAAAAAAAATTGCAGGGCTACGGGGAAAGGGCGGGGGAGTGGGACTAGCTGAAGTGCTCTTGCAGAGAGACGGCATGAGCTCGACAGGCCGAATGGCCTCCTTCTGTGCTGTAACCATTCTATGCTCCAGAGTTTCTACTCTCTTGCCATTTAGAATTTAATTCTTCTGAACCGAATGTACTTCTACATTCAAGCTATGAGATATGCCGGTTGGCCTTGTCCTATGATTACAGTACACAATCTGAATTGTGCGACTAAGAGTGAATAGTAACCCACAATAAAAACATTCAATTCTGAAAACGTCTTTTGTTTGTGTGGACCTTTTAGCCCATTCCTCTTACCATATCATCCTTGTTTTCAAATTCCTCCATGGCCTCGCCCCTCCCAATCTCTGTAATCTTCTTCAGCCCCACAACACCCACCACAAGCCCCCCCCCACCCCCCGCCCCCAACCCCCGGGATATCTGCGCTCCTCAAATTCTGACCTCTTGAGCATCCCTGATTATCATCGCTCGACCATTGATGGCTGTGCCTTCTGTTGCTTCGGCCCTAAATCTGGAATTCCCTCCCTAAATCTCTCCGCCTCTCTACCTCTCTTTCCTCCTTTAAGATGCTCCTTAAAACCTACCTCTTTGACCAAGCTTTTGGTCATCTGCCCTAATTTCTTATGTGGCTCAGTGTCAATTTTTTGTCTTATAACATTCCTGTGAAACGCCTTGGGATATTTTACTACTTTAAAGGCGCTATATAAATACAAGTTGTTGTTGTTGTTGAAAGATACCAATAATACTGAACGGCTGCAGGGCATTCTGAAGGGGGAGGGCGAACAGTCAGAGGTCGTGGTTCACATTGGTACCAACGACATAAGTAGAAAGAGGGATGAGGTCCTGCAACAAGAATTTAAGAGCTAGGTAGCAGATTAAAAAGCAGGACCTCAAAGGTTGTAATCTCTGGATTACTCCTGGTGCCACGTGCTAGTGAGTATAGGAATAGGAGGATAGAGCAGATGAATGCGTGGCTAAAGGGTTGGTGCAGGAGGGAGGGCTTTAGTTTTCTGGATCACTGGGTCTGCTTCTGGGGAAGGTGGGACCTGTACAAGTCGGATGGGTTGCACCTGAACCGGAACGGGACCAACATCCTTGCAGGGAGGTTTGCTAGTACTGTTGGAGGGGGTTTAAACTAACTTGGCAGGGGGATGGGATACGGAGTGGAGCTATAGTAGGGGGTGATGCACAGCCAAATAGAGAGGAAAAAACAAGTCACGGCACAATGGAGTATGGCAAGGGTGGATGGCATTTATTTTAATGCAAGGAGTCATGCGAGTAAGGCAGATGGATTGAAGGTGTTGATGAACACATGGGAGTATGATATTGTTGCTATCACAGAGACATGGTTGAGGGAGGGGCAGGACTGGCAGTTCAATATTCCGGGGTAGAGAATCTTCAGGTGAGAGTGGGGTGTAAAAGAGGTGGGGGTGTGGCAATATTAATCAAGGAGTCAATTACTGCTGTAAGGAGGGATGATATCTTAGCAGGTTCCTCTAATGAGGCCATATGGGTAGAACTTAAAAACAAAAAGGGGGCAAGCACTTTGCTGGGAGTGTACTATAGGCCCCCAAACAGTCAGGGGGAGATAGTGGAACAGATATGTAGGCAAATCTCAGAGAAGTGTAGAAATAATAGGGTAATAATAGTAGGGGATTTCAACTTCCCCAATATTAACTGGGGTAGTCAGAGTGTGAAAGGCTTAAAGGGTGCGGAATTCTTAAAGTGCATCCAGGAGAGCTTTTTGAGCCAGCATGTAGAAATTCCTACAAGAGAGGGGGCGGTACTGGACCTAATTGTAGGGAATGTAGCCGGGTAAGTGGTAGAAGTGTCAGTAGGAGAGCATTTTGGTGACAGTGACCATAATTCGGTGAGATTTAAGATAGTCATGGAAAAGGACAATGATGGACCGAAAATAAAGGTTCTAAATTGGGGTAAGGCCGATTTTAATATGATAAGGCAGGATCTGGCCAAAGTGGACTGGGATCAGCTACTTGTAGGAAAATCCACATCAGAGCAGTGGGAGTCTTTCAGAAAGGAAATAGAGAGAGTACAACGCCAACATGTTCCCGTAAAGGTCAAGGGTGGGACCAACAAGCCCAGGGAACCCTGGATGTCAAGGGATATACAAGAATGGATTAGGAAAAAAAAGGGAGGCTTTTGGCAGATACAAAGGACTAAAAACAGTGGAAGCCCTAGAGGAGTGTAGAAAGTGCAGGGGGTTACTTAAAAAAGAAATTAGGCGAGCGAAGAGGGGGCATGAAAAAACACTGGCGGACAAAATAAAGGAAAATCCCAAGGTGTTTTATAAGTATATTAAGGGCAAGAGGATAACCAGGGAAAGAGTAGGGCCCATTAGGGACCAAAGTGGCAATCTGTGTGTAGAGCCGGAAGATGTAGGTGAGGTTTTAAATGAATATTTTGCATCTGTGCTCACTATGGAAAAGGACGATGTAGGCATAGAAATCAGGCAGGGGGATTGTGATATACTTGAACAAATTAGTATTGAGAGGGAGGAGATACTAGCGGTATTAGCGGGCTTAAAAGTGGATAAATCCCCAAGCCCAGATGAGATGTATCCCAGGCAGCTGTGTGAGGCAAGGGAGGAGATTGTAATTTTCAGAACCGCTCTGGCCACAGGGGAGGTGCCAGAGGACTGGAGGACAGCTAACGTCGTACCATTATTCAAGAAGGGTAGTAGGGATAAACCAGGGAATTACAGGCCAGTGAGCCTAACATCAGTGGTAGGGAAATTATTGGAAAAAATTCTGAGGGACAGAATTAGTCTCCACTTGGAGAGGCAAGGATTAATCAAGGATAGTCAGCATGGCATTGTCAGGAGGAGATCATGTCTAACCAATTTGATTGAATTTTTCGAGGGGGTGACTAGGTGTGTGGATGAGGGTAGTGCAGTTGATGTAGTCTACATGGACTTCAGTAAGACTTTTGACAAAGTCCTGCATGGGAGACTAGTCAAGAAGGTAAGAGCCCATGGGATCCAGGGCAATTTGGCACAGTGGATCCAAAATTGGCTTAGTGGCAGGAGGCAGAGGGTGATGGTCGAAGGTTGTTTTTGTGACTGGATGCCTGTGTCCAGTGGTGTACTGCAGGGATCGGTGCTGGGTCCTTTGCTGTTTGTAGGAGGTATGATCGGTAAGTTCACAGATGACACAAAAATTGGTGGAGTGGTAAGTAGCGAGGAGGGAAGCCTCTGGCTACAGGACGATATAGATGGGTTGGTCAGATGGGCAGAACAGTGGCAAATGGAATTTAACCCTGAAAAGTGTGAGGTGATGCATTTTGGGAGGATTAACAAGGCAAGGGAATACACAATGAATGGTAGGACCCTAGGAAGGACCTTGATGTGCATTTACATAGATCCCTGAAGGCAGCAGGACAGGTAGATAAGGTGGTTAAAAAGGCATATGGGATACTTGCCTTCATTAGCCGAGGCATAGAATATAAGAGTAGAGAGGTTATGATGGAGCTGTACAAAACGCTAGTTAGGCCACAGCTGGACTACTGTGTGCAGTTCTGGTCACCACACTATAGGAAGGATGTGATTGCATTGGAGAGGTTGCAGAGGAGATTCACCAGGATGTTACCTGGGCTGGAGCGCTTCAGCTATGAAGAGAGACTGGACAGGCTGGGGTTGTTTTCCTTAGAGCAGCGAAGGCTGAGGGGGACCTGATTGAGGTGTACAAAATTATGAGGGGCATAGATAGGGTAGATAGAAAGGAATTTTTCCCCTTAGTAGAGGGGTCAATAACCAGGGGACATAGTTTCAAGGTAAGGGGCAGGAGGTTTAGAGGGGATATGAGGAAAAACCTTTTCACCCAGAGGGTGGTTGGAATATGGAACTCACTGCCTGAAAGGGTGGTAGAGGCAGGAACCCTCAACATTCAAGAAGCATTTAGATGAGCACATGAAATGCCATAGCATACAAGGCTACGGACCAAGTGCTGGAAAATGGGATTAGAATAGATAGGGATTGATGGCCGGCACAGACACGATGGGCCGAAGGGCCTCTTTCTGTGCTGTATAACTCTATGACGCTATGACTCTATAATGCATGGTGGCAGACTTAAGAACATGAGAGAAATACTGGATATTGATGATGCATTGTTGTCATAGGAGTCATATGGTTGACTAATTCAACAAGAGTACTAAAACAAATGGCTGCTGCGTTAATGAAAACTGGTAACATTATACTAGCTAATAAGTTATTTTTCCAGCTCCTTTTGCCCACTCTCCTCTGAATTCAGTGCCCTTCTGTCCCCTCTAACCTCCATATAAACTCTTGTAACCCTCGATCTTGCTTTCTCCTATGGCCTCTCTACTCCCATGACCTTGATCATTAGACAAAGCCATCTCCAACCACTTCCTTACACCCCTCCCCACCCACGTCCCACTACCACCTTCCAACCCCACTTCCTTCTGAGTCCACTCCTGGAAAAACTCTCCCCCAAGTCTCTTACGACTGCACTTTCAAACTCCCAACTGTTTAATATTTGGCCTTCCATTCACCATGATACTTCTACAGCCATTAATTTCCTCAATCACTCCCCCACATCCTGTATTGATGCCCTTCTCCCCAGCAAAACCTTTACTCTCTCTCCTATCCCAGTCATTCCCCCTGGTACGGCCCTCATCTTTACTCCCTCAGATGCAAGGGGTGCAGACTTGAACGTATCTGGCGCACGATGACCAGACCTGGCTGGATTACATTGAGTGGCATCAGACCTTACTCTTCTCTGCCAAAATTGCCCGCTCTCCAGGCCCAGGATCACCCTAAAGAGCAAAGATTACCCACAGTTTCTTTTCTCCACTACTGAAAGCCTCCTTAAAACCCTTTGCTCTGCCCCTCCACCCTCATCGTCAACATGCTTTTGGTCGCCCCTCCTAATATCTCCTTTGTCAGCTCAACTTCCATTTTTATGATTGTGCTTCGGTGAAGCAGCTTGGGATGTTTTTATGTATTAAAGGCGCTATGTAAATGCAAGTTGTATTGTTATGTTGCAGTGGTGTTTGATGAAGTACAAGACCAAATCCATTAATGAAGTCAGTACTCCAAAGAATGGAAGGTAACTTTGAAACTCAATTGTTATGGGGTATTGTCCAATTAACTAAAAGTTCAGCTTTTCTTTTTTTAACAAACCTTCTGTAAATTATTTATGATTTGCAACAAACCTGCCACCACTTTGCTGATACGAGAGAAGTATTATCCAATTTTGTTCCTAAATGACCCTGCCCAGGCCCAAAGAGATTGCACAAAGCCATTAATTTTAACTCAAATTGCTAAACAACAGCAACAACTTGTATTTATATAGCGCCTTTAACATAGTAAAATGTCTTAAGCTGCTTCACAGGAGTGTTATGAAACAAAATTTGACACCGAGCCACAAGGAGATATTAGGGCAGATGACCAAAAGCTTGGTCGAAGAGGTGGGTTTTAAGGACGTCTTAAAGATGGAACTTGCATTTATCTGTAACATCTAGTTCTGGCGAGGTGTCATAAGACCTGAAACATTAACCCTACGTTCCTTTCTCCACAGATGCTGCCTGACCTGCTGAGTGTTTCCAGCATTTTCTGTTTTTATTTCATACAACACTATGTTGCTCAGCAGTAGAGATGCTTAAATTCATGAATAAATACTTGCCCTGTTGCCAAAAGTAAGAATTCTTGTTACAGTGCTCATGTGACTGAGCTAATGGGTAAGGAGGAGCAGAAGAAACTATGAGGAGCCTAACCACAGTAAGCAGCCCAGAGGTACCCTAGCAATTATGCATATTATGCTGGAAGCAGCTACATGGACTTCAGACCAGTCATCCCTCAGGAGACTCAACTCTAGACATAGTAGAGTTTTTTCATAAGAACAGGAGTAGGCCATTCGGCCCCTCGAGCCTGCTCCACCATTCAATAAGATCATGGCTGATCTGATCATGGCCTCAACTCCACTTTCCTGCCTGCTCCCCATAACCCTTGACTCCCCTATAATTCAAAAATCTGTCTATCTCCACCTTAAATATATTCAATGATCCAGCCTCCACATCCCTTTGGGGTAGAGAATTCTAAAGATTCATGACCCTCTGAGAGAAGAAATTCCTCCTCATCTCCGTTTTAAATGGGCGACCCCTATTCTGAAACTATGCCCCCTAGTTCTAGATTCCTCCATGAGGGGAAACATCCTCCCTGCATCTACCCTATCAAGCCCCTCAGAATCTTATATGTTTCAATAAGATCACCCCTCATTTTTCTAAACTCCTAACTCAGGAATCAACCTAGTGAACCTTCTCTGAACTGCCTCCAATGCAAGTATATCCCTCCTTAAATAAGGAGTCCAAAACTGTACGCAGTACTCCAGGTGTGGTCTCACCAACTCCCTGTACAGTTGTAGCACGACCTCCCTACTTTTATACTCCATCCCCCTTGCAATAAAGGCCAACATTCCATTTGCCTTCCTAATTACTTGCTATACCTGCATGCTAACTTTTTGTGTTTCATGTACAAAGACCCCCAGATCCCTCTGTACCACAACATTTTGTAGTCTCTCTCCATTTAAATAAATGTTTGCTTTTTTATTCTTCCTACCAAAGTGGATAACTTCACTTTTCCTACATCATACTCCATCTGCCAAATTTTTGCCCACTCACTTAACCTATATATATGCAGATTCTTTGGGGAAAAAATTCAGTTGGTTGCGCCTCCCGTTAGCGCCTTAAGATGGCACTAATGGGGCGCAAAGCATCTAGCGCCCAGGCGCGGCGACGTTTGCGCCGCTCGCGAAATTAACTAGACATTTTGCGGCAGCGCTAAACACTACCGCCACGATCTCCTGCGCCGGCAGATCGTGACGTCAGTCGAGTGCGCAACGCCCCGGTATCGCCCCGGAGCGGATATTGAGTGGCGCCCCCTGCCTTACCGCCTGACGCTAGCAACGACAGGTTGAGGGGAGCGTCCTGCAGTCATGAAGGGAAAGGGGGAGCGCTATTTAAAGGCGACCGCTTCCTGCCTTTTATTGTTGGTGCCATTTTTGAACTACGCATTCTGAGAGAGAGAGAGAGAGAGAGACTTCTAGAGAGATTCAACGTTGTGTGAAGGAGTTTTGGGGACTGAGCAGCACTTTGCAGGTTCATTTTGATTTGCCATTCCTTGTATCAATTTAGAAGAGATTGTGGGGGCTGCACTCTGAGCTCTTTGCCTGGTACTCTCCATTGTTCTTTCCAGCAGATTTGATGTGCAGGTCTCTCCAGGCCGAGATTCAAGGCTGCAATGAGCAGGATGTGGATGGAAAGCAAGATTAACCATCCCCTTTAAGAACTGGCCCGTGCCATTGTGTGTGTGTTCCATTGCTGACTGACATTACATGAGCTTCGCCAGCGCTCTCAGGTAGCGCCTCGCTCCTAGGCCTTTGCACCTTAAGACAGGTGTGCAGCGCCTGATTTAGCGCTCCAATCACCTCCAGGGGCGATAAAAGTCAAGTTTGCAGTCGGTGGCGATAATTAGCGCCAGGCGCTAATCTTTGCGCCTGGCCGATAATTGCGCCCCAAATGGGGCGATACTGAATTTCTCCCCCTTTGTGTCCTCCTCACAACTTGCTTTCCCACCTATCTTTTTATTATCAGCAAATTTGGCTACATTACACTCGGTCCCTTCATCCAAGTCATTAATATAGATTGTAAATAGTTGAGGCCCCAGCACTGATCCCTGTGGCACCCCACTAGTTACAGTTTGCCAACCTAAAAATGACCCATTTATCCTGACTCTCTGGGGCAAAAATTGGGTTGCTTTGTGCCTCCCGTTAGCGCCCTAACGGGTGCAAAGCAACTAGCGCCCGGGTGCGGCGCCGCCCACGCCTCCCGCAAAATTCAGCGGGAGGTTAGAGGTGGTGGTAACCGTTAGCGCCCCGTGGCGCTGCGCCGCCGGCGATGACGTAAATGCCATGCACAGCGCCCCGCTCACACCCCGGCTGCGATCTTCGTGAGTACCCCCTGACTTACTGGCGGACGTTATGTCCGACGGGGTCAGGGGGGCCTACATGCGGCCGGGGAGGCGCTATTTAAAGGCGAGGTGCGGGCCGGCCATTTTTGTTGCTGGCCACCTGCCAGCACCTACCTGCGCTCCCGTCCCTGGCCTCCTGAACGGCCCACCCCCGGCTGAGTGCCGCCTGCGCTCCAAGAGCCCGGCACTTCTCTTGAGTGCCGGGCTCTTTTGAATGGCATTCCCGATCCCCGGGGGCCCAGCTGGGCCCCGGGTCGCGCTGCGCAAGGCCTCTCCCCTTTAAGAAGGGGAGGAAGGCCTGCAATACTGCGGTGTGATGTGCCGCAGCGCAGCCGCAATATTAACTCGCAGCACCCTAAGAGGGATGTGGGACGCTTCCAGTAGTGGCCCGCTTCCCTCTTGGGGCGTAACCACTCAATTTCCGACGCGGGGGCACTAATTTTTCCAGGGCGCTACCGGGCGAAGTTAGTGCCGCAAATGGGGCGCTACTCAATTTTTAGCCCTCTGTTTTCTGTTAGTTAGCCAATCCTCTATCCATGCTAATATATTACCCCCAACCCCGTGAGCTCTTATCTTGTGCAGTAACCTTTTATGTGGCACCATATCGAATGCCTTCTGGAAATCCAAATACACTACATCTACTGGTTCCCCTTTATCCACCCTGCTCGTTACATCCTCAAAGAACTCTAGCAAATTTGTCAAACATGATTTTCCTTTCATAAAACAATGCTGACTCTGCTTGATTGTATTTTGATTTTCTAAATGTCCTGCTATCACTTCCTTAATAATGGACTCCTTCATTTTCCCAATGATAGATGTTAGGCTAACTGGTCTATAGTTTCCTGCTTTCTGTCTCCCTCCTTTCTTAAATAGGGGAGTTACATTCGCGGTTTTCCAATCCGCTGGGACCTCTCCGGAATCCAGGGAATTTTGGTAGATTACAACCAATGCATCCACTATCTCTGCAGCCACTTCTTTTAAAACCCTAGGATGCAGGCCATCGGGTCCAGGGGACTTGTCCACCTTTAGTCCCATTAGTTTACCTCGTACTTTTTCTCTAGTGATAGTGATTATTTTAAGTTCCTCCCTCCCTATAGCCCCTTGATTATCTATTATTATTGGGATGCTTTTAGTGTCTTCTACCATGAAGACCAATACAAAATATTTGTTCAAAGTCTCCGCCATTTCCCTGTTTCCCATTATTAATTCCCCAGTCTCATCCTCTAAGGGGCCAACGCTTACTTTAGCTACTCTCTTCCTTTTTATATACCTGTAGAAGCTCTTACTGTCTGTTTTTATATTTCTTGCTAGTTTACTCTCATAATCTATCTTCTCCCTCTTTATTATTTTTTTAGTCGTCCTTTGCTGGTTTCCAAAATTTTCCCAATCCTCTGGCCTACCACTAATCTTCGCAACATTGTATGCCATTGTTATCAATTTGATACCATCCTTAACATCCTTAGTTAGCCACGGATAGTTCATCCTTCTCTTAGAGTCTGCTGCGATTGCATCTGCTGCAATTAGACATCAAGATATCATCCATGCATTTCTGGCATGCAGGAGAAAGTCTTAAGAATGCACGCTCAGTGCAGAAGTATCTTCAAGTATTGCACAACAGCTTTAGTGATCAAGTAAAATGGTGTGTGCAACACTACAAATTTACAAACCTAGCAAAGAACCAGATCGGAGTCAAAGGAGGCCCTGGAAGGCACGTTTAAATGTTATTTTTATTTGTTGGTGAGGCTGGAAGGAACAGGAATGCTCCTCTGGGCTCCACAAGGAATTCTTAGACCTCCCCTGCCGCAATCATGCTTCCCCCCCACCCTGGTCGCAAGAACCCCAGCGGGACAGCTTGGCAGCCAATCCTGTGGACTTCTCTGCTGTTGCTTGGCGACCTCCGCGCCACGCAAATTTACGACGCTTCCCGCCCCGAATAGGTGGGAAGTCGGCCGGTGGCATTTAAATGACACCTGGGAGTAAGTAGCACGGAGTCCAGTTCAACGGAGTACTGCTTCTACAGAGTACTAAACTCAGAATTTGGTGAGTGAGGGAATTCGGTGCATTGAGGGAAGTGGTGCTGTTCTGGTGTTTTAAAAAACAAAGAGCGGTCCGAGAGAGGGAGCATGAGACAGCGATACCTGAGAGCTGTGGTCCAGAGACATTCATTATAATTAATAGTTTAAACAACATACTAATTAGCTTCTGAAAGAGGAAATAGACATTTTTTAGATCATGAATGGACAGCTGATACCTGTTGCTTACAATTCCTGCGCCATGTAGGAACTTCAGGACACTTCATGTGTCTTGGGGGACCATGGGTGTAGGAAGTGTTTCCAGCTGCTTGAGCTCAAGCTCTGGGTTTCCGAGCTTGAGGGGCAGCTGGTGTCACTGCGGAGCATCAGGGAGGCTGAGAGTTTCCTGGACCGTACGTTCCAGGAAGTGACCACCCCACAGGCAGAGAGAGTTCAGGATAGTAAATGGGTGGCCATCCGGAAGAGTAGGAAGAGGCAGGAAGTGTAGGAGTCTTCGGGGTGTGTGTCACTCTCAATCCAGTACACAGCATTGGAGACTGCTGGGAGTGATGACACCTTGAAGGAGTGCAGTCCAGACCATGGCACCAATCGACAAGGGACTGCACAGGGGGAACAGCAAAGCGTAGAAATGCAGTCGTTATAGGAGATTCCATAGTTAGGGGGACAGACAGGGGTTTCTGTAACCTTCACCGTGAGTCCCGCATGGTGTGTTGCCTCCCTGGTGCCAGGGTAAAGGACATCACGGAGAGGGTGCAGAATATTCTTCAGGGGGAAGGGAGTGAGCCAGAAGTTGTGGTACACATTGGTAACCAATGACATAGAGAGGGCAGGTATTGAGGTCCCACGGTCAGACTTTCAGGTGCTGGGGCGGAAGTTAAAAAGTAGGACCTCAAAGGTAGTAATCTCTGGATTACTCCCAGTGCCACGTGCCAGCGAGAGTAGAAATAGGAAGATAGGGAGGATCAATGCGTGGCTTGAGGCATGGTGCAGGAGGGAGGGATTCAGATTCTTGGGGCATTAGGACCAGTTCTGGGGCAGGAGGCACCTATTCAAAAGGGACGGGTTACACCTCAACAGGACTGGGACCAATGTCCTTGCGGGGAGGTTCACTAGTATGGTTGGGGAGGGTTTAAACTAAATTGGCAGGGGGGTGGGCACCAGCATATAGGAGTAGAAAAGAGGAATAAGGTGCAAAAAGGAGGGAGTGTTGGATAGTACTAGAGAAGGAAGTAGTACTATATTAGGTAGGAATGGACTAAGAAGTACTTTGAAGAATAAAAAGATAGGATTGGAATGCATGTATGTAAACACACAAAGTGTGGTGAATAAGGTTGGTGAGCTACAAGCACAATTAGCAGTGTAGGAATATGATGTAGTGGCAATAACGGAAGCGTGGCTTAAAAATGGTGAGGACTGGGTGCTTAATATTCACGGATACCAGGTGTTCAGAAAAGATAGGGAAGGAAAAAAGGGAGGTGGGGTGGCAGTACTGTTTAGGGAAGACATTGTAGTGTTGGAAAGAGAGGATGTCCTTGAGGGGGTAAGGACAGAATCCATTTGGTTAGAGTTGAGAAGCAAAAAGGGTATGATCACGCTATTGGGGGTATTCGATAGGCCTCCAAATAGTGAGAGAGAGACAGAGGAGCAAATCTGCAGGGAAATCACAGAGATGTGCAAGAACTATAGAGTGGTGATATTGGGGGACTTTAATTACCCAAATATCGATTGGGATAATGTTAGAGTAAAGGGAAAGGAGGGGGAGGAATTTCTGAAATGTGTTCAGGAGAACTTCTTTGACCAGTATGTTCTCAGCCCAACTAGGAAGGAGGCATTGCTGGATTTGGTGCTGGGAAATGAGGTGGGCCAAGTGGAACAAGTGTCTGTGGGAGAACACTTAAGTAAGAGTGATCATCGTATCATAAGGTTTAGATTAGTAATGGAGAAGAGCAAGGAACAATCTAAAGTAGAACTTCTAAATTGGAAGAGGGCTAACTTCAATGGGATGAGAGGGGATCTAGCCAGGGTAAAATGGAACCAAAGATTGACAGGAAAAACTGTAACGGAATAATGGGTGATCTTTAAGGAGGAGATGTTTCAGGTACAGGCTAGGCACATTCCAACAAGAGGGAAAGGTAGGGAACCAAAGCCAGGGCTCCTTGGATGACGAGGGAGATAGAGAATATGATGAAACAAAAAAAGAGGGTGTATGATGCATGTAAGGTGAATTCTTCAAGTGAGAACCAGGCCAAATACAATAAGTTGAGAGGGGAAGTGAAGAGGAAATTAAGACGGGCAAAGAGAGAATATGAGAATAGAATAGCAGTTAGCATAAAAGGGAACCCAAAAATCTTCTACCGGCATGTAAATAGTAAGCGGGTAGTAAGAGGTGGGGTGGGGCCTATTAGGGACAAAGAAGGGTTTATATGCTTAGAGGCGCAGGGCAAGGCTAGAATACTTAATGAGTACTTTGTATCGGTGTTTACTAAGGAAGAGGATGCTGACAAAATATCGGTAGAAATGGAGATGGTAGCGGTAATGGATGGGGTGAAAATTGATAGGCAGGATATGCTTAGAGTGGATAAGTCGCCTGGTCCAGATGGCTTACATCCCAGGTTGCTAAGGGAAGTGGGGGTGGAGATAGCGGAAGGGCTTGCCATAATCTTCCAATCTTCCCTAGATACGGGGGAAGTGCCACAGGATTGGAAAGTTGCAAATGTGACACCCTTGTTCAAGAAAGGGTGTAAGGACAATCCTAGTAACTACAGGCTGGTCAGTTTAACATCACTGGTGGGTAAGGTTTTAGAAACAATGGCCCAGAAATTGATCCGGCTGCGCGAGAGTACGCACAGTGTACACTCACGCAGCCAGACTTCAATTGCCGGTTTTCAGCATGCACTGCGCATGCACTGAAAACCGGCAATTGATCTTTCGAAAAGGGGGCGGGTCCTCAGTGCACCGCGTGCGCGCTACAGGCTGCGCGCACGCAGTGCACTTCATCGCTTGCGCACGCAGGTAAGTATTGAAGAATCTGGAAAAGAAAAAAGGAAGCGCAGGAGACACTTTTAACCAGGTAAGTACATAATTAAGTAGTATTTAGAATTTTTTTTTACAGGTAAATCTTTAGTAGCGACTTTAAAGACAGGTAAGTTTATTTTTATAACATTTTAAAAGATTTAAAATTTTTTCAAAAATTTATTTTTTTGTTTAAAAAGGTTAATTTATTTAATTACACTTATTTTAATTATGTGATGGGGTTTTTTTTTAATTTAATGGAGGTTTAGCTCTTCTTTTGGGGGCTTGTTGTATTCCTAGTTTTCACAGCAGTTCAATGGCCGCTGTGAATTCTATGAATGAGAGCTTGGTGTGCTGCCATTGGCTGTAACTCAGTCACGTGATCCCACAGTGCACTCGAACTAACTCCGCACTGTGGGATCACGATGCACTCGCAGCTGATGGCTGGAACATGAAGTTCCAGCGAGCTGGGACTGAAAAAGCCAACGCGCAGTGAGACATCGCGGGAAGGGCTTACCCTCGCACGAACCCTCACACTGCAATTTCTGGGCCAATAATCAGGGAAAAAATTAACAGGCACTTGGAGAGGTTTAAGTTAATTGAGGAGAGCCAGCACGGATTTGTAAAAGGCAGATCGTGTTTGACTAATCTAATTGAATTTTTTGATGAAGTAACAGAGAAGGTTGATGAAGGGAATGCAGTGGATGTTGTCTCCATGGATTTTAAGAAAGCGTTTGACAAAGTACCACATAAAAGGCTGGTTAACAAAATTGAGGCTCATGGATTAGGAGGGTCAGTATCAGCTTGGATAAGAAATTGGCTTAAGGACAGAAAACAGCGAGTCGTGGTAAATGGTTGTTTTTCAGACTGGAGGATGGTAGACAGTGATGTTCCCCAAAGGCCAGTGCTAGGACCACTGCTTTTTTTGATACATATAAACGACTTGGATATTGGAATACAGAGTAAAATTTCAAAATTTGTCGATGATACCAAACTTGGAGGTGTGGCAAACAGTGAGAAGGATACCAATCGACTGCAACAGGACATAGATAGGCTAGCAGAGTGGGCAGACAAGTGGCAGATGGAATTTAATACAGAGAAGTGTGAGGTGATGTATTTTGGCAGAAGGGATAGGGAGAGGCAATATAGACTTAATGGCACAGTTCTAAAGAGTGTGCAGGGACAGAGGGACCTGGGGGTTCATGTGCATAGATCTTTGAAGGTGGCAGGACATATTGAGAGAGCAGTTAGAACATAAGAACATAAGAAATAGGAGCAGGAGTAGGCCAATCAACCCCTCGAGCCTGCTCCGTCATTCAATAAGATCATGGCTGATCCAATCTTGGCCTCAACACCACTTTCCCGCTCTC
This sequence comes from Squalus acanthias, assembly GCA_030390025.1. Taxonomy (NCBI): domain Eukaryota; kingdom Metazoa; phylum Chordata; class Chondrichthyes; order Squaliformes; family Squalidae; genus Squalus; species Squalus acanthias. The sequence continues at coordinate 278,498 of JASTWF010000221.1, forward strand.
TCTCCATTCCCCTTGACTCCCTTGTAGTTCAAATGTCTGTCAATCTCCGCCTTGAATATATTCAATGTGGAAGCGGAGACAATCAATGATTTCAAAAGGAAATTGGATAGGCACTTGAGGGAAATAAACTTGCAGGGCTATGGGGATAGAGCGGGGAAATGGGACTGACTGGATTGCTCTACAGAGAGCCGGAACGGACTCAATGGACCAAATGGCCTCCTTCTGTGCCGTAATGACTCTATGGGGGAGAAGTTCAGTATTGCCCCGTTTGGTGCGCGATTATCGGCCGGGCGCAAAGTTTAGCGCCTGGCGCTAATTATCGCCTCCGACTGCAAACTTGGCTTTTATCACCCCTGGAGGTGATTGGAGCGCTAAATCAGGCGCTGCACACCTGTCTTAAGGCGCAAAGGCCGAGGAGCGAGGCGCTAACTCAGAGCGCGGGCACAGCGCAGGTGATGTCAATTAGCGATGGAACACAGACACACTGGTGCCGGACAGTTCTTAAAGGGGAGGGTCGATCTTGCTCTCCAGCCACACCCTGCTCATTGGAGCCTTGAATCTCGACCTGGAGAGACCTGGGACTACATTTTCCAGCCAAGGACTATGGAGGGTGAGAGAACGAGCTCAGCGCTTCAGCGAGCGGGCCTTGGAGGCTCTGGTTGGCGCGGTGGAGCGCGGAAGATCTATACTCTTCCCTGAGAGTGGCAGGAGGCCTTTGCCGCGTGACTACAGAAGAGTGTGGAGGGAGGTGGCTCAGCACGCCTCCTCCAGGAGCATGGTGCCCAGGACCCATACTCAATGTCGCAAAAAGTTCAACGACCTCACTCGGGTCGTCAGGGTGAGTGTTTTTTTTTCATCCCTCCATCTCAGCCTCACTCTATGGCCAGAGGGTCTTAAAACCCCAATGCCCAACACTCATCCAACACCTATGGCCCTCTCATGAAACACACACGCACATTCCACACTTTGCATACAGTAAGGGCTATTCAACTATGAGAGGCACATCAGGCAAGACCATGGCTGCTTACATTAAGGGCTATTCAACTATGGGAGGCACATCAGGCAAGACCATGGCTGCTTACATTAAGGGCTAGTCAATTATGGGAGGCACATTAGGCAAGACCATGGCTGTATATTTACTCAGACGCCGTCCTTTTTTTTGCAGGGCAAGCTATCTCATAATAGGAGACAGCAGCAACGGACGGGTGGAGGGTGGCCTCAGCTGCAACCCCTCAGCGATCTTGAGGCGCGCGTCCACAGGATTGTGGCAAGCCGGGTGATCGGTCCCGTCGCCCCTGGAGATGCCGACCCCATTCTGGACAGCAATGGTAAGGTCATCACCTTTTTCTCCTATCTCATTCCACTTGTCCCTCACAACACCAGCCTTTGACACTTTCAACCCAACTTACTAAATCACTGCACTCATTCCTCCCTTACTGCCCCCCTGTCCTCACGCTAAAGCCACTCTTGTACCTCCCTGCTTTCAGATGGTGATTCACCAGCTGAGGAGACGGGCCCTCAAGCTGCCAGTGGGAGTGAAGCTGCAGCCGAGGAGGAAGATGAAGGCGGAGCATCAGCGCCACCCTCTCCCGAGGAAGCCCATGCCCACACTGGGAACACGCCTTCCCTGGAGGGGAGCAGGGGGAAGGGTCTGCTGAGGGTGAAGCTCCAGGACCCAGCGGGCTGCAGCAACGTGATGTGGCTAGGGAAGCTCGGGGGCCTTCTCCCCGGAGGGAGAGTAGGCCAGCGAGTCCTGCTGCACTGGACGCAGAGGAGGAGCGGCTCATTACTGAAATGAACACCCAGGCGGTGGATATGCACACTGAGTTCATGGGTGCAGTGGGAAGGGAATGCATTGATGCACTGGCAAGGAGTGTGGAGCACTTCGCTGTAGCACAGGCGGATGCCATGCTAAAGCTTAGTGCTGCAATTCAGTCACTGGCTGCCGTGATCCCATCTCAGACTGCTCTCATGCAGACTCAGATTGAGGTCACGCAACCACTGACTGGTGCCATCCTCGCTGGTTCAAACATATTTCCCCGGGGCTCTCACCGCGCCGCAGCAGGCCAGCAATCTGTGCTCCAGCAGATTGCTCCGGATGCTGATGTGCTGCCCCGTGGGAGTGCCAGTGTGTCGGTCGAGCAGGGAGTTGCTGTCCTCTCTCAAGATGACAGCATTCCTGCTGCCACCACTGTCACTTCCCCATTGCACTTGCCACCGCCTGTAGCCCAGACTGCTGCCGCCCATGCAGAGTTGGTGCAGTCTGCAGCCGGGCCCTCCAGGCCCATAGCTGGTAGAGGCCGTCCTTCAAGGGCATCTGCAGTCTCAGGTTCTGACAATCAGCAGCCTTCCACCAGCCTTGCTGCAGCCACTGGGGCCCCATTATGGAGGAGCAGTAGGGTGGGAAGGGGGGAAGTGCGCAAGGAGAGGAGATCACCCTCGAAGGAGAAAAAGTAGGAGGTGTGACGAAATGTTGGTCAATTTTTTATTAAAGGCCGAGGTTCGCGTTCAAACTTTTGTTTAGTGTTTTGGACATTATCTCCAGGTTGTGAGAACCAGTTATGTTAATGAATGATTTTTTGTGTTTGTTTCTATTAGTTTGTCATGAAGAAATGACACACACAGAGTTTGTAAAATAAATAAGTTTTTGTATTCAAAATGTACATGTTTGGTCTTTGGACTCATTGCTGCCTTGGCCAGCTTAGGGGTTGTGGGTTGGTTTCATTCATGTTGTTCTCCATGCCAGAAGCCATTTCCTGAGTGGGGGCCTAGAAGCGGCTTGTTATCAGCCGTTGACAGACGGCCCTTGCAGTTTCAACATTGTGGGCCTCCCTCCCGCCTTGGTGCTGCTGATGATCATCCTCCTCCTCTTCCTCCTCCTCTTCCTCCTTCTGCTCCGGTGGTGCTCCAAGACCTGGTGGCATTGGCTGGGTCCTGAGGATTGCCAGGTTATGAAGAATGTAGCACACAACTATGAAGAGGCAGACTCGCTCAGGCGAGTACTGCAGGGCTCCTCCTGAGTGGTCCAGACAGCGGAACCGTTGCTTGAGCACACCGATCGTCTGCTCAACGATGTTCCTGGTGGCGAGATGGCTCTCATTGTACCGCAGCTCAGCAGGGGTGTTGGGGTTACGGAGCGGTGTCATTAGCCAGGTGCACAGTGGATAACCCTTGTCCCCAAGGAGCCAACCACTTGGCTGATGCGGTGCCTGGAAAATTTCTGGCACAGCAGTCTAGCGCAGGATGAATGCATCGTGGCTGCTGCCAGGATAGCGGGCATTGACAGCGAGTATCAGCTGTCTGTGGTCACAGACCAACTGGACGTTTAAGGAGTGGAACCCCTTGTGGTTGCGGAAATCCTCTGCATTCTCATGCGGTGCACGCAATGCCACATGCGTGCAGTCAATGGCGCCCTGCACCATGGGGAAGCCCGCTATCCTCGCAAAGCCCAATGCGCGTTCATGCTGTTTGGCCCAGGTCATCGGGAAAGAGATGTACTGGCGTCTCCTTTTATAGAGGGCATTTGTGACCTGACGGATGCAGCAATGGACTGCAAACTGGGAGATATTGGCGATGTCCCCAGTAGCTGCTTGAAAGGAGCCGGTGGCATAAAAGTTCAGAGCCACTGTGACCTTCACTGCCACCGACAGAGACGTCCTGGTCCTCAGTAGAGGCTGCAGATCTGGCTGCAGCAGGTGGCAGAGCTCAGTGACTACCTCCTTGCTGAAGCACAGCCTGTGCAAACACTGCTCCGCAGACAAATTAATGTAGGAGAATAGTTGGCGAAATACCCTGGGAGGGTAAGGTCTCCTGTACATAGGCCTGTTGGCCCTCCTCCATCTGGCCATGATTGCCACTCTCTCTCTGCGTCTATGTTGCCTCCGATTCTGCAGGCGCAGGACGACGCCCCCAATCAGTGCAGCCCCCACAGTCTCTTGGTAATGAAAGTAATGAAGGTCAAATCCAAAAGTACCTGCAAAGTGATGCTCAGTAGCCAAAACTACTTCACACAGCGTTGACTCTATGCAGAAGTCTCTCCTTCTCTCTCTCAGAATCTCTCTCTGTCAGAATGAGTAGTGCAAAAATATCTACCACAGAAAAAGCCAGGAAGAGGCCGCCTTTAAATAGCACCCCTCCAGCCCCACACCGACTGGGAAACATTCCAGTCTACCTGTCGTTGCTTGCGCCAGGCGGAAAGGAGGGGGGCACCACTCAATATCCGGTCCGGGGCACGCTCGACTGACGTCATGATCTGCGGGCACAGGAGAGCGGGGCGGTATTGTTTAGCGCCGCCACAAAATGTCTGGTCAATTTTGTGAGCGGCGCAGACATCGCTGCGCCCGGGCGCTAGTTGCTTTGCGCCCCATTAGCGCCCTCTTAAGGCGCGAACGGGAGGTGCAAACCAACTGAATTTTTCCCCCTATGACTCTATGGGAGTTAAAATACCGCAGGCCTCATTTTTTTCCCAGTGTAAACATGTTTTAAACTGTATTCAAAACTCACTCAGTGAGAACTGCCCCCTCTAGTAAACATCGGGCCCTCTATTTTGCAAATGTCTGAGGAATAGTTTTATAAAAGGAAAGAGCTTATTATGTAGATATGTACAAAGACATTTTTAAGTGAATCAAATATTTTCAGGTCCATTTACAGATATCTTGGAAAATCTCTGTTGCATTTACAGCTTTGTCGCAAATATAACAAACACAGTATTCTCCATGCAGCCCTCAAGGAAGGGATTGGCTTTAGACAAGACCTATATTAAAAATGTATGCAGCGTTCTTGGCAGGATGGATGGTATCATTTCTCACTAGGTCTCAATGGCAGTTATATCGTTCCTCATTCCTGTGGGCAATAGCACTAACTGAGGATTCTTACAGTACAGAATTAAAAATAAGAATAAAAAAAGAAACACAGTGGAAATGAACAAATAAAAATGATAAAACCTACCATTTGAGATCAACTCACCTTCAAAATGAACAACTTCCAAACACAGAAACTTTTACAGCCACTGTCAGCATTCTTCAGCTGGGTGTACCAGTAGCACTATAGTGCTAAATATTTCAGCGAGAAATGAAATGCACATCAGAAACCAGTGGCTGCTGCAAAATAAACCACTGAGGAGGTTCTGTCAGCGTAGCACAGGCAGCAGTTACAAGGCCCTAGCACAAGGCGTTTACTTTTCAATAATTACCAGCTCTCTACGTGGACTTCATGCATTCACAAGATATAGCTGATTGATAAAATCTGTTGAAGTTTAACATCTTTACTTAACTTTTTCCCCCCACTGATTTTGGGTGGGTTCTGTGTTGATTTAATAAGAGGCTGCAGACTGAGGTGAGCAGCAAAGCAGCCTTAAAATAGCAAAAAGATATTTAAAGTCTCCAAAAAATGTAGAATAACCATGTCAAAAAGCACAAGCCTCAAAAACAGATGTTTTATATTATAAAATAAATTAAAGCACTCATCCCAAACAGTTTGGAAAAAAAATATTCTACTAAGTGCTGGCATACCTCAGTCAGGGAATCTCACTGCATACATCACATAGATTTAAGGGGGGAAAAAATCGGTAGCGACTATTTTGGGGCGCTAACATCGCCTGGGCGCTCAGCGGTAAATAGCGCCAGCAACCGCAAAATTAAGTTTTAGCGCCTCAAGAGGGAAGTGGAGCACTAAATCAAGCGCTCCACTTCCTTCTATGGGCGCTAACGTCGGAGAGCGGGGCGGAGACTTCAGCAGCGCTGCACACTGGGCCGTGCAGCGCTGCCGCGTTCAAAGGCTCCTTCCCTCCCTTAAAGGGAAGGGCCATCACTGCAGGCTCTGCAATTTAAAAAGTACCTACCTGGACCACCAAGGCAGCCGCGATCCTGCGCGATCAGCCCGGCACTCAAGCAGAGCGCCAGACTGATCGATCGCGGACAGGAACCCACGAAAAAAACTAGAACAGGAAAGGTAAGTTTTTTTTCCCCACTTACCTCGGCCACCTCGCCTTTAATCATCGCCCCGGAAGCGGCCGGCCACCCGATGCACGCCTCCTGTGGCTGTCGGTGTTTTTGCCCGGCGCTGCTGCAGGGGGTGGAAGTAAATCTTTGGTCCGGGGCGATGCACACGGCGTTGACGTCAGGATCTCCGGGTGAAGGAGATCGGGGCGCAATGCCGTAGGGCCGCCACATAACTCCCGCCGAATATGGCGGGAGTAGATGTCAGCACCGCGCCAGCTCGCAAAGCCATTTGCGCACCATTAGCGCCCCCCGGGGCTTTAACGGGAGGCGCAAAGGCACTCAACTTCACCCCCAAGGTGCTTTCTATGGTCCAATTAGAATGGGCATTAAAATTTAGTTTTCTAAAATGATTATAGTAGCTATTGTTTCTGATAATTCTGAAAAATAATGGACTCTAGCAAACATATTTTTGAAAGTGTATATAGGATCTGCCAGGTTGCCTGCCTTTTTATGGAAGTTGACTCCCACTGGCCTATATCTGCCAGTATGGTCGCAGGACCCAGGAGAGTAATAATGAAAGAACAACAGAAAATGCTGGAAATACTCAGCAGGTCAGGCAGCATCTGTGGAGAGAGAAACAGAGTTAACGTTTCAGGTCTGTGACCCTTCATCAGAACTGGAAAATGTTACAGATGTAACAGGTTTTAAGCAAGTACAGAGGCAGGGAAAGGAGGTGGGGAAGAGCAAAGAACTAAAGGGAAGGTCTGTGATAGGGTGGAAGGCAGGTGTGATTTAAAATGACAAAAGGGATGATATCGCAAGGCAAAAGGAGGTGGTAAAGAAACAAAAGATGGGTCTAGAGGAACTGTAAATGACAACAGCAGAATCAAAATGGCAAAAAGTGTAATCATGACACTTCCTGAAAATCAGAACAATTACTCCTTTAATCCCTCCAAAGCCAATCCAAGTTAACACTAGACAAGACACGTAAACGGCTTTATTCCACAGCAAGTAACATCTCCACAACACCAACTATTATGAAAGTCACCCGGTACAATCAGTTCAACTTCTGTTTGTGTATCATTACAAAAATAAAGAACACGCAGATACTAGCCCACTCCAGCAGGCCCTTTACTTAATGTAGAAACACAAACTCTCCCTGAACAGGACAGGGGTTCGACACTTGCAGCCTGCTTCTTCCTGATTTCTGGGGTCTGTGATTGTTACTAAAAAGCCTCCCTTCGAAGACGCACAAAGAATGAAGACATTTGTCAGCAAAGTGCTAGGTATCTCCTGAATGACCTAACATAATTAATAAATGTCCGATATTTTTTCCCAGATCTGTGTAAAACAACTGCCCATCCCAATCACCTCTTGTCTGCCTATGGATGACCAACCCAGCCTGGGCCTGTCTAAGTAATCTATTCCCTTTCAGACAAGCTTCTGCCCAAAACGTATATTCAAGTCATTTATGGTCCAAGACTTTTTTGTGGTAAAAATGGCCATAGAATCCCAAATCATGAGAATTAAATCAGTCAGATTAGCAAAACCCCACAGAAAGCTGGGGGAAAAAATTAAAACATGCTTTGTTTTCTATCTATATATGCTTTGGCGATTCTGTATCTAATTTACTTCACCTGAGGAAGGAGCAATCGATAGCTCCGAAAGCTTGTGATTTCAAATAAAACTGTTGGACTATAACCTGGTGTTGTGCGACCTCTCAATTTGGAAAAAATTAAAGGCAGTGAGTTGAAGCATCATGAAATATTTCCAAACAACAATGTAAAGGTGGAAGCCCTACATGTTTATATTTGTTAGTAACAACCGTCACAAGTATCTTCATTTCATCATTCACTAACCATATGGTCAGCTATGTCAGAACGCCACCACTCATCTCAAAGGGTGCGCTCTGAAAATATGTTGACAGTGGATACAATGGCAGATGACTGCAGTTTTGACAAAAGGTCCACACCTGAAACGACAGCTTCTTTGTTCTCTCCACAGATGCTGCCTGGACTTGCTGAATGGCTGGACTTGCTGAATTTTTCTGGCATTTTCTGTTTTCTGACAGATGGCTGCAATTACTTGCACAGCTTGTGTTAAGAATCAACCAAAATAGTAACCCAATTTAGAAGCCTTTATAGTACAATGTAATGCAATATCATATGTCAGACCAAAGCAGTTACTATTACAAATTACTGCTCATTATAAAGGTTGCTACGTGTCAGCTTTCATAATTTCTTCTGACAAACTCCACTAAATAGAAATTCAGTCATTAAAATAAATCAAACTCTTGTCACTTTGCTACTGATGTTTGGTTTGCTTTTACTGTCGCCCAAACATGAATAGAATTCTACTTCAGCTAGGTTAAGGATTAACAATTCTCCAGAGCAAATTACGTACAGATTTCAGTAACTATAATTAATTGAAACAAAGAAAACTACAGTCATAAAACAACTGGTGGAAACTTTAAACAAACTAGACCGACACAATCAATTACTGATCCAATTACTGATTCAAAAGCGGCAAATCCCCATGGTGATCATTGTGAATAGAACAGTCAGAAACAATCTAATCAGGGTGTTAGAGCTTCACTGGAAATCCTGTCTCCAGAATTATTAGACAAGGATACCCCATATCTGGTAACAAACTATAACCAGCGTTAAATGATCAGATAGCCTAAGGTTCGACATACTAATCCTACAATGTACAAGTGCACTTGGGAAGGAGAAAGAAAGAAAGAGAGAGAGAGAGCGAGAGAGAGAGAGAGAGAGAGAGACGCACATACAGAGGGAAAGAAATTGGTCTTGCACCCAAACCAGGTGGCAAGTTGGTGAAGCACAAGAAAGAGAGAGAGAAAGAAAAAGAAAGAAAGAAAGAATACCTCTATAAAGCCCTGAACAAGACACTTTTCGGGAGGGCTGATCCGATGGCATAAAATGCACTCAGCTATATGCACGTGCAAATCACACATCAGGGAAATATGGTACCTGCCATGGCTTCTGCCATTTTCGCTGTTCAAACACTGGATGCAGAATCAGCCTGTCCGACCCTGGCTTCCAGTGTTCAATGATCCTTGAATGGGAGAAGGCAAAAAAAATCTTGCACCGGCCCAAGTGGGTTAAGATTATTTTAAAAAGGAAAATGCTATACATTAAATATTTTTTTTTTAAATCACGTATTTAAAATGAGTTAAAATTACATTAAATTAAATATTTTAAACAAAAATTTAATTTTTTGAAAAAAATAAAAGTTTTTTACTGGTCTAAAAATAAACTTACCTTTTTTAAAAGTATTTTAAAATTATAAATGAGTGAAAAAATATAATTTTTTAATTTTTTAAACTCTTGTGCTGATAACAGCAGGCCTTGTGCCGGCTTTTACCAGGCATAAGATTTTTAAGGGTTTTCAGCGGGCGGAGGTTGTGCAGAAGCGGAACTCTCTGCCCACGGAGGTCCTTCTCCCGGGCAGGCGAATGATCTGTCAAGAGGATTCTTGACAGATTGGAAGTGCCGGGTTTTAGTGCATGCGCTTCGCATGCCTGAAACTGGCATTTGCGAGGCCCCTGCGGGTGCGTACACATCTGTGGGGATCGGAATATCCGAAGGTGTTCAGCAAAACAGGCAGTCCGATCCAAGACTTCAAAGCAAGTGTCAGAGTGCAGAAGGACGCAAGACCAGTTTACTGCAAGCCACGTCCCGTACCATACGCACTCAAGGCGAAAGTTGAGCAAGACCTCAAAAGACTAGAAACTGAGAACATTATCTCTAAGGTAGATCTGAGTAATTGGGCTACACCCATTGTTGTTGTACCGAAGTCGGATGGTAAGGTAAGGTTGTGTGGTGATTATAAGGTAATCGTAAACCAGGTTCTAGAGTGTAATCTACCCAATACGTTGCCAAAGGTGGAAGATTTGTTCACAACGCTGACAGGTGGCCAGATCTTTTTGAAGTTAGATCTAATAAATGCCTACCTACAACTTGAGGTAAATAAAGAGTCCAAGTCATGCTTGACTATAAATACTCACCGAGGCCTATATCAGTTCAATAGGCTACCATTTGGAGTGTCTTCTGCCCCCGACATATTCCAGGGGCTGATGAACCAAATTTTGAAAGGGATTGAAGGGGTAGTGTGTTATTTGGATGGCATACTCATTTCAGCACCAAACAGGCAAATCCAAGATGAGGTGTTGAATGAAGTGCTCAAACGGCTAGAGAAGCACGGAGTACGAGTGACAGCTCACAAGTGTGAGTTGTTTCAAAACTCAGTGGAGTACTTAGGGCACAGAGTAGACAAAGATGGTTTACATCCAACCAAGGGAAAGCTGGATGCAATCAGAAATGCACCCACTCCCAAGAATGTCTCTGAACTTTGATCATTTTTGGATCTTTTGAATTATTACGGAAAGTTCCTCCCAAACTTGGCTACATTGTTACATCCACTGAATGAGCTGTTGAGAAAACAGGTCCCTTGGAAGTGGTCAAAAGAATGAGATACAGCATTCAAAGAGTGTAAAAGCCAGTTCGTAGAGAGTACCATGTTAGTTCACTATGATGTATCTAAGGAGATCAAGCTAGCGTGTGACCCTCTCCGTACGGAGTTGGGGCAGTGACGTCTCATGTACTAGATAGTGGGGAGGAGAGACCAATTGCTTTTGCTTCATGCACTCTCAGTGCCATGGAGCGGAATTATGTGCAGATCGAAAGGACAGCTTTGTCATTGATTTTTGGACAAAAGTGAGAAGTCGCACAACACCAGGTTATAGTCTGGTGAACGAAGGAGCAGCAGCTCCGAAAGCTTGTGATTTCAAATAAAACTGTTGGACTATAACCTGGTGTTGTGCGACTTCTCACTTTTGTCCACCCCAGTCCAACACCGGCATCTCCGCATCATTGATTTTTGGGGTCAAGAAGTTTCACAAATACTTGTTTGGTCGTAAGTTTACCATAGTTACTGACCATATGCCCCTGACAGCAATCCTCCATCCAAAGTCACCAGTTCCAACCTTAGCTGCAGCCCGAATGCAGAGCTGGGCTTTGATTTTGTCAGTGTATGCGTATGACATTGAGTACAGACGATTAGCTGATCACATTAATGCTGATGCTATTTCCAGGTTGCCATCCCAATCACAAGTTACACCCAATAAGGAAGAAGTGTTCTATTTCTCATGCATTGATGAGCTGCCAGTCACAGCTGAAGAGATTGGTAGGGCAACCAAATGTGACCCAATTATGTCAAATGTGTATGATTACATAGCAAATGGATGGCCAAACCAGGTATCAGAGGAAGATATCCATCCATATTTCGTTTATAGGAATTAATTGTCAATGGATAAAGATTGTATCATGTGGGGAGCAAGAATGGTAATCCCAAATAGGTTCAGGTCTAAATTGTTAGGAGATATTCATGACCAGCACCTGGGAATGTGCTTGACCAAGAGCTTTGCATACAGTTACTTATGGTGGCCAGGTTTAGATAAAGAGATAGAGTACATAGTCAGTCAGTGTACAACATGTCAATCGGTGAGCAAGAAACCAACATCAGTACCATTGCAGCCATGGAAATGGCCTCCCAGGGTGCGGCAAAGGTTACATGTAGATTTTGCTGAGCTAGAAGGACAGCAATTGTTCATAGTGATAGATAGTCACTCGAAGTGGGTAGAGGTGTTTCCGATGCGGATAATAATAACAAGCAAAACACTAGACAATTTGCAAAGATTGTTTTCTTCATATGGCCTCCCAGAAGAAATTGTGTCTGATAATGAGCCGCAATTTTGTTCAGAGGAGTTCACACAGTTCATGGGCAGAAACGGTGTGAAACATACCAAAGGTCCACCGTACCACCCTGCTTCAAATGGTGCAGCAGAGTGCACAGTTCAAATTGTCAAATGTGCCCTCATCAAGCAAATGTTGGATCCAAATCCAAAGAAATGTCAGTTGTTGTTGGACCACAAACTGGCAAATTTTCTGATTACCTATCGGAATACTCCTCATACCACTACTGGTAGAAAACCAGCAGGGTTGTTTCTTAAACGACAGCCATGAACCAGGTTCTTGTTGTTAAAGCCAAACTTGGCACAGTCAGTAGAAGAGAAACAATCAAAGCAGAAAGAGAGTCATGATAAAGGTAGAGTTAGAGAGAGAAGTGTGAAGTTGAACCAGAAGATTAGAGTGAAGAACCATCACCATAAATGGTTAGCAGGAAGAGCAGTGAAGATATGTGGTCCTACTACATATCTGGTCAAGATATTTAATCATGGAAAGGTTAGGTTTGTTCACACTGATCATATCTTACCTACAGATGGGAAAGGAGTTGAAAGCTGGGATGATTCAATTTATTCTGATGAGTCAGATAGTCTTGTTACAAGTAGAGTACCAGAAGCAAATCTACATCAGACGTACCAGAAACAAGTCCAAGACAAAGTCAGAATTTAAGTCTGAGCCCAAGTCAGGCAGACAAACAGTCGGAAAGTGTTGAGAGTCCAATTGTAGATCAAGGTCAACCCTTGGAGAAAAATTCTCTGCAGGCTCGGCCTAGATGAGTCAAAGTCCTACAACAAGATCTGAAAGTTCTGTTCAAGAAAGAAGGTATCCTCTTCAAAACAGAAAAACAGTGGTTAAGTTTAATCTGTAAATACAGAAAATAAGTTCATATCCTTTGTTTGTGTTACAGAATTCTAGAGTAGAATTTGAAAACATAAAATGGGTTCCACTTGAGAAATGTATACCAAAAATTCTGTATACTATGCAAGTCATGTACAATGATTATTTGCTATGATTAACTTCTTCAATAAAGAGAGAGAAGTGCAATAGAGCCACCTGGTGGACTACTGATGCATATAATAATAAAGCCATATGCAGTACAGTTCTTACCGGGAAGCCATGTTGGGCTGTTTTATACATATACTGTGTCCCAAGATATCACAACTGTCACTGAATGGACCAATCTAATCTCAACAATCTGCATGGTCCCAGATATCTCATGAAATCTGTTCCTCTCCCTTCCAGTGCAGGTCTGAAATACTGTACTAATTCATTATGATAAGGAGTACGTGAGGGCAAATATGTACTTATTTGTACAACTGGGGAATGTCAATCTAATAACAGCTGTAGAGAGACTGAAAATAAACTGCTTCATTGAGTCAGGTCAATATCTCTCTATCAGACCCAGCTCGGAAGGAGTGCAGATGCAGCGTTGGAGCCCTGGATATAAACTGGGCAAGGGTGAGACCAGAAAGCATGAAATCATGGTAGTAAGTCTACATTAACCCTGTCTTCTGTCTCACACTAACATGATGGGTGTAATTTTAAAGAAAGACTTGCATTTATATAGCATCTTTCACAACCTCAGGACATCCCAAAGCCAATGATGTACTTTTGAAGTGTAGTCACTGTTGTAATGTAGGAAACGCAGCAGCCAATTTGTGCTTTACAGCAAGATCACTGGTACTGGAACCGGGGAACTCTCTCCACCTTTTTTATTGATGTTGATTGAGGGATAGATATTGGCTAGGACACCAGGGCTAACTCCCCTGATCTTCGAATAGTGCCGCAGGATCTTTTATGTCAACCTGAGAGAGCAGACGGGGCCTTGGTTTAACATCTCATCTGAAAGAATGCACTTCCGACAGTGCAGCACTCCCTCAGTACTGCGCCAGGAGTGCCTGCCTGGATTATGTGCTCCAGTCTCTGGAGTGGGACTTCAACCCAAACCTTCTGACTCAGAGGTGAGCATGCTACCAACTGAGACATGGCTAACCTTTATCATAGGGCAAAAAAAAAATCAGATGACTGTGAACCGACAGCCCATTCTACACCTCGCCTGACTTTTGTTTCCTTCGACTTTAATGGAAAGATAATTAGACAAGGTGTGAATTTATTTTTTAACAACGACAGGAGCACGAATGCTCCTCTTGACCTTCAGGCCTGCTGTCGGCCTCTCAATGGCCTCCACCCCTCTCCGGATTGCCTCCCCTCCTGGGCCTGACCTCTGGTTGGGCTCCACAGAGGAGCCATCCGATTCTCTACCTGATTCTCCGCCGGATTCTTTGCCCTTCTTGCCCTCCCTGGAAACTGCACCCGCTCAGCGCTGGTAGCTCCCCCAGAATAATTAGACCAGGCCCGACCTTGAGAATGGTTCGGGGCTCTCACCGGAGCCAATGGTTGGGCACAGCACACATGCGCCACTCGCCCGCACCCCCAACCCCCATGCCCCTGTCTAGCTGAGAATCGGCCAGTATGTGGGCATAAAAAAAGAACACGATTCACCAGGAAATGACCAAACAAAACATTAATCATAAAACTGTAAGAAACAGCACCAAAATTAATCTGTTAAAAAGTGTTGATAGGGTAGATAGAGAGAAACTATTTCCTCAGGTGGGGGAGTCCAGAACAAGGGGGCGTAAGTTGGAGCTAGGCCGTTCAGGAGTGATGTCAGGAAGCACTTCTTCACACAAAGGGTAATGGAAATCTGGAACTCTCTCCCCCAAAATGCTGTGGATGCTGGGGGTGAATTGGAGCTTTCAAGACTGAGATTGGTAGAATTTTGTTGAGTAAGGGTATCAAGGGATATGGAGCAAAGGCGGGTAAATGGAGGTGAGGTACAGATCAGCCATGATCTAATTGAATGGTGGAACAGGCTCGAGGGGCTGAATGGCCTCCTCCTGTGCCTATGCTGCAAAAGATAGCAAGGAGTTTTTTTTTTTGCAGGTTGCGTGAGCATTTTGTGTAGAGTAAAGATGACCAGCAATGACCACTACATCATCCAAAACCGCGCTACTAACATATCTGCCGGCAGAACAGTTTTTTATAACCTTCTTCTCCCCTCTCCATCGGAACTCAATGGAAAGGTAAATGGGGAGAGGTGTTTAATGGCCGAAATCGGCCAAGGTCAAAATCACCCCAGGAGAGTTTGAAAGAACTAAATTAAAAGTGCATTGTAAAAATCAGCAGCCTTTACAAAACTGTGGGATCATTGAGAGGAAATAGCAGTTTGCCTCTGTTGTGCTTTGAGGTGAAGCGAAGTTACAGTGTGAGTGATGGTAAACAGATGCCACTGTCCGAAGTGTGTCTCAGCCTGTCCGTCAATCACCAACGACAAGATATCACCATACTGTCATCCCTCCGCCCTTATCCCATCAGGAGCAATGTCTGGGTGTCTCCCAATCCTTTGAAGGGCTCCATATCTTGGCGAGCAGTGTGTTTTTACCATATGAATCGTACAGGAATGCAGCTTGAACAGGCAATTAGGTTGTTACACGTTTACAAAGCACTTCACGTTTGATCCGAAACGAACGATCGCACTTCTGTTGGAGAAGGAACCTGAAGCATGGGGGGTGGGATGGGGGTGGGAGGCGTGGGGCATCGATTTTAGCTATTGCCGTAAAAAAGGCAGTTGTCAGGCCAGGCCTCGTTTACCCCAATCCATGGCCTCGCCCCCACCCACCCCCCATCTCTCTAACCTCCTCCAGCCCTACAACCCTCCGAGATCTCTGAGCTCTTCCAATTATGGCTTCTTGCGCATCCCCGATTTTCATCATTCCACGTTTGGCGGCCGTGCCTTCAACTGCCAAGGCCTAAGCTCTGGAATTCCCCCTCTAAACAACAGCAACTTGTGTTTATACAGCGCCTTTAACATAGTAAAACGTCCCAAGGCGCTTCACAGGAGTGTTATCAAACAAAATTTGACACCAAGCCACATAAGGAGATATTAGGACAAATGCTTGGTCAAAGAGGTAGGTTTTAAGGAGTGTCTGAAAGGTGGAGAGGCGGAGAGGTTTAAGGAGGTAATTTCAAAGCCTGGGGCCTAGGCAGCTGAAGGCACGGCCATCAATGGTGGAGCAATGACAATCGGGGATGCGCAGAATTTGAAGAGCGCAGAGATCTCAAAGGCTTGTAGGGCTGGAGAAACCTCGTGTCCCTGTAGTGGGGCTTGACCCCCTGATCTTCTAACTCTGAGGCAAGAGTGCTTTTGTCTTCTCTAGCCCCAGCACAATAAGGATACAGTAAAGTACTTGCTATGGGACTGGCCTAACAGCCTAGAGGTTGTGAGTTCTGGGTTGTCTTGGCCAATATTTATCCCTCAGCCTGGATTACAACCGTGACTTTATTCAAAAGTACTTCATTGGCTGTAAAACACTTTGGGACATCCTGAGGCCCTGAAAGGTGCTGTATAAATGCAAGTCTTACTTTCTTGACGTGTAATGTAAGCCATAGTTTTTCAACATGTACAGTTTGTGATTAAAACATACCAAAGCTCACTGACTAGAACTCAATGCTGGAAGCTTAATGACATTATAGTGGGCTGTTGGGGGAAAACGTGGTTCTGGGGTGACGTTACACCACACTTGGACTTTGAAAGACAGATTTTCCGAAGCGTTGTTTCACTTATATTCTCATTAACAACAGCAACTTGCATTTATATAGCACCTTTAATGTAGTAAAACATGCCAAGGTGCTTCACAGGAGGGTTACCAAACAAAATTATCCATGCCACATGAGGAGATATTAGGACAGTCGACCAAAAGCTTCATCAAAGAGGTAGGTTTTAAGGAGCGTCTTAAAGG